>BGPR01006297.1:55851-79892 GCA_013235015.1 Araneus ventricosus | reverse complement strand
GATTTTTCACTCAATTCCTGATGTGCTATTTCGTTAGCGTTATTTTCATTTTTATACACTTTTATTCAACTTGGCTTCCTTCATGCTTGTAAAGTTAGAATAAGGTATTGGATTTTTCACTCATTTCCTGACGTGCTATGTCCTTAGAGTTATTTTCATTTTTACACACTTCTATTCACCTTGACTTGCTTTATGCTAATAAAGATGGAATAACATAATCGAATTTTCACTCATTTCCTGATGTGCTAGAGTTTTTAAAATTTGGCTCTTGTATTACCTATGATAATATAATATTTTAATATTTTCAAAAGTTAATTATCAGTTAATTGATTGATTTAACTAAATTTTGATTCTATAGTTGTGGCAAATTTGAGAAAATACATAATTGATTTCTAGATTTAAAAATATTTATAATAATGGATGAGAAATTAAAGACTCAAAAATAGACAGTATTTAAAATTTAAAAAAGTATCTTTTTTTACTACAGTAAAAAAAGTTTGTGGTCTAAAAATTGTTTTTATTAAATTTATTTATCGTGTCTTTTAAATACTATCACTCGTTCTTAAAATCAATGTTGCAGCGCTCTTATTTTTTCTCCCCGAAATAAAGTTAGCTCTGTGGTTGGTCAAGTGTTCGATACTATTATACGAGTAGCACGTCAGGATCTAACTTCCTCGTTGGTTCAAAAGTTAGGAAAAGATTCGATAGTGCAGGAATTATCCGATTAGGACATATAAATGAGAAATTCTTACAAAATTTTTTATAGCTTTAAAATGGATGTTATTCTAATGAATTAATTTAATCAATCTAAAATGAAGTGAATACTTGTAAATCACCTAAGTTAAAAAATAGTGGATTTTTTACTTGTCAAAGAGAAACATAATTATGCTATATGATATATTATAATGAAATGAATTAAAAAGTTTAAAAAGACACTCTTTTTAAATTAACTTTCCTTAAAATTTGAATGAAAGTATCTATATAGTTAAAATAATTTGGTAAAAAATTCTTCACCGAGTTCGCCAGCCTCAACCACCCTACCGATTTTGACAATTTGTGTTTCATATGAAAGCTTATGACGTCTAGATATGTCATAAAGGGTCGCCTGCCCCCACCCCCATTTTTTCAAGTAATCGAAAAAAACTCTTTCCTACTGTACTCTATGGGAAGAAACCTTTGGACAGTTCGGCAGCAACAACCACCGTACGTATTTGACATTTTTTTTTTAAATTGAAAGCTTATGACGTCTAGATATGTCATCATGGGTCGACTGCCCCCACCATCCTCCATTTTTGAACGAAATACTAAAAACACTTCTCCACCATACATTCTCTACATGTTTTTCGAATTCATTCGAAAATGGGGGTTTGTGGGGGGGCAGACGACCTTTGATAATATATCTAGACGTCATAGGCTTTCATATGAAATAAAAAATGTCGAAGTCCGTTGGGTGATTGTTGCTGGCGAACTGTCCAAAGGTTTCTTCCCATAGAGAACGTACAGTGAGAAAGAGTTTTTTCGATTTCGTTCCAAAAAGGGGGGCAGGCGACACTTAATGACACTTCTAGACATCATAAACTTTCATATAAAATAAAAATTGTCGAAATCGGCCTGGTGGTTGGGGCTGGAGAATTTCTACAAGGTTTACCCATAGGCAATGGACAGAGGAGAAGTGTTTTTTCTATTTCCCTCGAAAATGGAAGGGGGCAGACGACCATTGATGACATATAGAGACGTCATAACCTTTCAAATAAAGAAAATGTAGAAATCCGTTTGGTAGTTGGGGCATGCGAATTGTCTGAGGGATTTACCATATTATTTTAAATATATAGATCCCAACAGTTCCGTCACAATGGCGTGCCAAAAGCATTGTAAAATACCTATTGTAGATGATGGAAACTATTTAGTTACGGCGATTTCATTCTGCATTTATGGATCTGAAGACTTTTATGCCGAAATTCGTGAAACGTTTATTGAAAGCATTACAATTAGATGAGGTTTAATGAAAGCTTTTACAATTTTAAAGGAATCTGTTGTCTACAAAGAATATGTGAAATCTACTATGGTTTTATGGTATGTTCCACTGATCTTCATACAGTATTTAAAACTGAAAAAAGTGGTGTCTGAGAGCCTCGAAGCAACGAGGTGGCAGGAGAAGTGCTGAGCAAAGTGTGCGCTGGTCGCGAACCCGTCCATAGGACTTCGAAAGAGGCTAGTTTTAGTTTTAACCCGTATTTTACCATCGTCCTATATATAGAACAACTCAGATTTGTCGACTTTTCATAGCCTATATCGCACTCTTTTATTTATGTTCCGCTTCTAAAATATATTTTAAGATTGATAAGTGTTATTTATTATCTTTTTAAACTCAATTTTGATCATTTAAAATTTTTTTAAGAATTTTGAATTTGGCTAATTTTTGCTACTTTATTTGACATGAATTATATTTTCTTTTAACTATTTATGAGAAAAAAAAATACAAATTTTTTTCCCGATTTATTCATGACAAGTCTTAGATATTATTTCTGAGTAAAATTTGCAAACAAAAAGCTATATTCAAATTGGTTTTACAAAGGTTTTAGGTGCCATCCTATATATAGGACGATAGTAAAATCCCCTACTATGCACACCCATACAAAGGTGTTTGAAATTTCGGGAAAGGTATTAGAATATCTATCTTTTACTAATTGCAAAACTTAATACTATCTCATTTGCTTGGAACGTGAACCTGGAGGTGTGTCTTGAGTTATACATTTGTGCTTTATCTTTGTTTGAGAGTTTTAGTCACGTGCTGACGCTATGTTTTGTAGGGAAAAGAATACTGCTGTTCGAGGTGTGATCTGATTTCACATCCGTTCCTTCCAGAACATTATTGGAAAAGAGTCGGAGATTTTTAACTGAAGAAGCTTTTGCGTATTTAACCTTCTCATAGCGAACGAGGTGACCCGGGCCGTCAAAAAATTTGGCCTTAACAGCGAGGAAGACCTTTCTGAGGCGGTTGGCTTCTTTTGAGGGGAGGTGATCTTCTGAAATCGCATAGGAGATAAGCGCGGTAGGGGAGGGGGTCAAATTATGCTTGCCAACTACAGCCTATTTCCGTGCACCTTAAGGGAAAGTTAACGCAGGAGGTGGGGGTGGCGTGAAAAATAACCACCCAGGTTAGGAGAGTCCAATTCATGTCATTTCCTCCCAAAAATTCCCGGGTTTAAAGGAGCTAAAAGAAAAAATTCTCATCGGAATTAAAGAGTTAATTTCATTGGCCGATGAATATGATGATAATGATTTTTAAATGATAATATTACCACCTGATCCAGAAATAGTCATTGATGATGAAGAAATTGAAGTTGCCTGCACCAGCAGTGAACACGGTCATGTTGCTTTTGACGAAAAGATTCAAGAAGAAACAGATGGAACAATTGAAATTATAAAGGAAAAGGATGCTGCTGAATATATTTTTACCCCTTCATGGACTAATTGTGCACCAAAATTTCCATCAGCTCCTGAATTAAATTACGGATATGATTTTACGAAAATCACCTTGGAACTTCTCGAGATGATGGCTGAAATTATGATAGTCCAGCTATGATAGAAGGTAACAAGCATGCGTGACAGAAAAATATTCAAGTATTTTGTCTAAATTCGATGAACTGAAACTAGTTTTGGGTATAATTTTCTATAGCGGATATCACATTTTACCCAAAGAAAAAAGTACTGGGGAAGTGCTTCTGATATTCGAACAACGCTTGTTAATCAAACAATGTTGAGAAAGCGATACTTAGATATCCAGAGGTATTTATGCTTCAGTCACAATACTGCTATTGATTCAGATCGCTATTAGAAAGTACGCCAAATTTACAACTTGTTGAATCAAGTTTCACAGCGGTTTGGTGTGTTTTCTGAACATTTAAATAATGATGAAAGAATAGTCCGCTATTTTGAAAGATATGGATGCAAATTGTACATGAAAGGAAAACCCACAATATTCGGATACAATCTAAGAATACTCTCATCTTTCAATGAATATCTTTCTCGTATTATGCCATATCAGGAAGTAAACCAATTCTAAAAATAATTGTGGCTTGAATATGAAAAGAAAGAAAGAGAAGAAATCATTAGCCCAAACAGTCGTTGAAAATTGGATGTTTGTTGTTGAAACTTAAACTTTTTAGTTTGTGTGATCTTTTTGGCCCCCCAGAAGCAATCGCTCCTTTGCTACGGGTACAGTTAAGGAGAATAGAATGACAAAATGCACTTTAATAAAATTGCAGCTGTTCGATGGATTGACAATTGAGTTGTATCATTGATTACCAATTTTGAAGACAAAAGAGGCTTAAAAAAAGAAAGAAGAATGAAGGGTGGAAAGAAGAAAGTAGATATACCGTATGTTGTTTCGTATAATTTATACAAAAATGGTGTAGATTTGTTGGAAAATCTCATAAAAACATATTTTTCATCCACACAAGGAAAAAAGTGGTATTGACCATTATTCAAATATGCATTTGAAACATCACTGGTTGCACTGGTTTGGAAACATTAAAATCTTTTTGCTCCAGAAAACGCTGTAGAATTCCTCAAATTTCATGGACATATTACAATAGCTTGCTTGGGATTGTGTGTACCTCAAAATGTTGCAATAATGAGTTTGGGCATTCAAAAAAAATCCAGATTAATTCAAATTTCAAAATGAACCCTTTCTAATAAATGGAAAACAACGCAAATGACAGCTTAAAAACTGTACACTGTTAAAAAAATCCCGTAAAATTTACGGTTTTAAACTGGCAGCTGGGTTGGTTGTGCAAAACCGTAAAAGATACGAAGTAAATCCGTAGTCACAACGGTTTTTACCTATGAAATCAAGTTTTCTCCGTAAAAATTAAGTCATCGAAGTAAGTGACGACATCGACTGAGTTGAGTTGTCTTTCTCCTTCTGTTCGAGTTGAGTTGAAATGTGCTGATGTGTATTATCAATTAGGAATATTAATTAATCAAGGCTTAATTATTAATTTCAATTAATTTAATTAATATAATTTTTAATTGAACTTACTTCGACGATTTCCATGCAAGATGGTGACAAAACTTCGAACTCCTCCGAGCCGGGGATCGAAACCGCGTTCATAGAAATAAAAGGCAGTCGCTCTAACCACCGGAGACTTCAGAAGATGAAGTAAAAATAATCTATTTGAGTTTTAAAGTCAAAATAGCTCTAGTGGCGCCACTTAGTGGTGTAAAAATCAACTATTGACAGAACACGTGATTTAAGGTTAGCTTTCATGAGTGACAACAGGTTACTGCAACATGTGTAAACAATAGCGGAGATGGAACCCTATTAAAAACATGAAATGAATGCAATAAAATTACATTTAAGAAAAGGGAAAGTTATCGTACGGAAAGCAATACTGTATGACGAAAAATAGAATTTGAACTGACGGTTTTAAACCGTTTATGGCTGGAGCGGAAAACGGTGAAAAACCGTTTTGTCAACAAAACAGCTTATAACCGTCAAATATACGGAAAAAGTCCGGGGAAAAAACGGATATTTTTTACAGTGTACAAGAAAACCCTTAACTATTTGCCAAAAGTGTAATTTAGGATTTTGCTTTGAATGTTTACTACCATTTCATGTAAACCAAGATGCTTAACTGAAAAGTATGTAGTAGTGGATTTTACCATCGTCCTATATATAGGACAGCTGGTAAAGAGACAACCGATAAAGTTTTCTTAAGTTTTTTAACTTTATATTTTTGATTGATGTAACATTAGTCTGTGATAGAATTTTTTTGGAAAAATATTAATTTTTTCTTAATGTGGTAAAATATGGGTTAAATTAAATATGTATGCTTTTCAAAGATATATTTAGTATGCCTTTATTTATATCGTCAGAAGGTTTCCTTCTGATACAAATATTCGATGTCTGATACATAATGTTCGATGTCGTATATTGCTGTTTTTCCAATTTTGCTTTCATGTTCTGGAGACATATTGCTACATAATTCAGACTTCTCTGAAACGTAAAGATCCTCACAGGAAATAATACCTTTTCCAATATTCTTCTGACTCAAAGTTTTTCAGCTGAAATGTTTCATAACAATACAATGTACAATACTAGATAGAGTTCTACTGTTTCAGAAAAATACTGCTCAGAAATAGGTTATGAAAGAATTTCAAAATGAAATAAAAAGAATGAAGTCATTGCAAAGGGATCATCGTAAATCCAGTAAGCGCAAATTTCAATAACCAGTTCTGTTATTGCCTCTTGCACAAAGAAAAGTCAGATATGAATTGAACTTATATAACCACAATATTAATGTATTACTATATATTTACAAATGGTGAAAATATTATCAAAATGGCTTAGATATTCAAACAAATCCGTAACTGTTATTGCATAAGAAAATTTTAGAGATTTAAAATTGTCATGTTGAAATGACAAAGTTCTTTTTGTACTTGTTCACTATGTATACAAATTGTATGAACAGATTCAAATTTCAACAGTTTCTACTTTTTATATTTAATAATGTTCTGTGTTTGATTTAAAATATTTAATCCACATTTATTTTAATCCTAAATGTTAATAATTTTCTGTGTTTAATTTAATAACTTCCATTCCATGTGTAACTGCATTAGAAACATTGTATGATATTTTGCGAACCATAGTGTGAGAGCGAAAACAGATTCACAGCTGCTTTTCTTCCCTTTTTCTGCACGTGTTTCAGAGTTTGAACCCAATTATTGAATCCACACTTCTCACTTTGAATGCACACCGAATCCTTTCGGAAAGTTACGAAAAGAACCCGATGTCTCTGCTTGCCTTTCCAGAGCGGAAATGGGTGCATTCTTTGCTGACCCCTGACCTGTTTTTTAGATTCGAGCCTCCTTAGGACAGGGGTTTCTCTTGATCAGAAGGAAGTGCTTGTCCACTAATTTCTTGACCATCTGACACGACACGCCCCTATTTCCATTCCACGATGACAGTTTGATGTTATAATTTCTTAAAGTTGAGCCTTTTTCCCAATTAAAAGGGAAATTCTTTGATTAGCTGTAGATGCGCAGAGCTTCACTCCAATTGGTCAAATTGTCAGTGATAAAAGTCAGACTTGAACCACTTGTAGAGTGCTTGGCTAAATTGACTTCTCTTGGCGCGAAAAATTTAATTCTCCCTGAACCTTTCTCTATATTCGAATTTGGCATTGTTGGCGAGGGCTTGGAGACTCCCCGGGCGATTCAAGATGGCAGTGTTTGCGGATGAAGCGGGACTTTTTTTTCTAGTGGAAAAGACGAAGATGGGTTTTTGAAAAGGAAGTTTCTTTCTTCTTGGAGGAAAAATAAACAGCAAGGAGAGACGTTCTTTTGGAGATGTCAATTCACCAGAGAGACATTCCTGCCAAAGAACTCCGAAAGTGACACAGGCGGTGACCGTTGCGTCGGTTTTATGTATGGCAGGCGTGTTAGGCATAAGAAGGCCTTTGAGATAATTTTGTTTTTCCGAGCTGGGGCCCTGCTAGTCAACATGTTTCGGGCGACTGAGGATTCCATTCTGAGAGAAAGCTAGCCTTCCAGAAATTCCATGAACCTTCCAACTACATGTTCTCGCTTGCTTCTCGAGCGTAGCGCGCCTGTTGATTGCCAGTGACCCACCTGAAGATGTCCAGATGCCCGAGTTTCATTCATAACTCCTGAGCGCCTGATTGTCACCTAGAAACTGACCCACCTGAAGATAACCTTTGTGCCTGTTGCTCCCATCCAGCCGCATTGTGAAAGACCCAATTGGGCGAAGTCAGATGGCCAAAATTAAATGAATCCCATGGGAAGTCGCCATGCCAATATCAACAGAGATAAGTAAATTTAATCATATTAAAATTAATTTACTAAAAACAAATTTCATATGAATGAATTTAAATAAATTAGGTAAATCTACTGCAGCTGAAATTGGCTTTCGCTCAAATGATTCCAGGACTGATTTTCTATTATCTTATTTAAATCTTTATTATTTTTAAAATACTATCAGTGCTTGTTCAAATTTATATATATAACTCAACTAAGTGTCATCTCCATTTAAATGAAGTCTTATTTGTAAAATTGAAAATAGTAATTACAGATGTTTTTGAGTGTTTATATTATTTAAACTTCCATTCGTATTTAAATTTAGAGAGCAAGAGATGTTGGTCTTAGTGTATTTTTTGTTATTATTGATTTATCTGCCCATTTCAATACTAGATCAACTCAGAAACAATGTACTTAATGAAATGTGTGCCTACTCTCATTGTTTCTTTTTTATAAATTTATAAAATGGGTTGTCATGTTTTAAGTAAAGTAATATTTTGTGCAGATCTGGCATGAAAGCATGCGCTTTGTTTTGAGCGATTATATACATATATGTGGAAGGTCCATCTCCTGATCTGAAAAGTAGTTTTTGCATATGTTTATATAGCCAAGAGTAAAATTAGATCTTTAATAAATCGTTATGTTTATTCAAATATGCTTTTGTCATCATTTATCTCACTCACACGCTGACTTCTAGAGAGGTATCCCGATCTGATTTTTTTTAAATTTGTGTTTTAGAACCTGGATGCTTTATTTCTTTAGATTAAAACCAACTCAACGCAATCTTATTTGGTCATTGGCATAAAAATGTTTAAATGAAACAGGTGTGGTGAACTGTTACTCCTAAAATCTAACCTTCCGCCTTATGACTTCATGTGTATTTACTATTATGGTATCTAAATTTTAAATTCATAGTAGGCATTTAGTAATAGCTTGAGTTTTAAATCTAAAAATCAAGAAACAGACACCAAACCACCATCATAAATGTTCTAATTTTTTTTAATTAACCACAAATGTAATTATCTTTATAGATGCATGGCTAGTAAATAGTTTAATTTTTGATATGCTGCTTTAATTACATGCATCAGTAGTTAAAAAAGTAGACGAACACGAGTGTAGGGTAGCCATACGTCCAGAAACTACGGGACTGCCACCGTATTTCACTACTGAGTCCCTTAATACTATTACTCCCGTTTTCGTTCCATTTTCTCCCTAAACTCAGCCCAGTTCCTGAATGGGAAGAAATAGAATGCATTATCGTATATTTTAAAGTAAGAAACAATGATATTGGCAACACTGAGATTCTATTCCACCAGTTTGTATATCTATAAGATTATTTAGAGAAAAATAATAACTACCAAAACTGCAAATCAACTGTTAAATTGAGTATGGAAGAGAAATGGCTGAAGTGTTTTGCACGATACAAAGTATATTGATCGGAATCCATGTCTAATAAAGCCATGCGAATACGTATTTGCCATACCAGCCAGCAATGCAAATGTGGAGAGAATATTTTTCTAATGGACGGACGAAAGAAACAGTTTGTCAGTGGAGATAATTGAAGCAATTTTGATTTGTCATTATAATTTTAAAATTACTCGTGCGCAATTTTATAATTATGTGAAAGAAGAAAATGTTATAATTAAGAAACCAAAATCAACTTTAAAATATGACTGAGGTAAAAGAATAAGCCTTGCATCTTTTTTATTATTCTACGTGTTCATTTTATTAGATTGCTTAAATTTTATTTGTTTTTTATCAGAGTAAAATAAACCATTACCTACCCACTTTTTTACATGTTTTATTTATTTAGCACTTAAACGTAACGTATAAATGCATAACAATTATGACAACCCTATATATGCAGTTCCTATGTGAAATTTCAGTTTTAAAGTTCCAGGCTTCGGTTGAAATATTGGTTGAACTATTAGTTGATTAGTTGAAATATTAGTTTAGAATGCAGATCCTTTTATTTTTTGTTTATCTCTGGCAGCTATGAAGCGATACAAAAAAAATATTTGTGTTATAATAGATAAATTAAATTTCTGCATCTAAAATTATACCATTTTTGATTTACAGAAATGTAAGCAACATTTCATAATTTATCGATAAAACTCTTCACTATAAAATAAACCCCGTTTTCTTTCAAAATTTGTGAAAATCTAAAGAAGATTACAGGAGTATAGGATGTCTGAAAAAATATCATAATGAAGTTAAGTCATAATTAACCCTCTGAGTGTTTCACACGTATTTCTACGTCGACCTTGGACTATCCCATAAGCGGGAAACACGCATTTCAACGTGTGGTCAGAGACACGCCGAAAGCGATCAGCCCGGATATTTACGTCTCTTGTGAACTGTCTCTAAAGTGCGATAAACGTATTTTTCCGAATTTCTTCCCCCTTCCTTGGATTGACATTTTGATTGATTAGCTGGGTAGGGTAGCGGTCAACACAATGAGTGCTGATAAGAATGTACTTACTGCAAATTAGAGATACCACAGGATCCAAGACCCCACACCCCCTTTGCTTGGGGCATTTTAACGCTATCTGCATTGAGGTCTTCTTTCAGAAAGAAGGTCAGTTTTGGATTTTTTTTTAGTTGTGTGTGTCCGAATTTGGATTCTGTATGAGTTCGGTTTAATATTTGTCAGCCTGGATTGAAATTGTATTATGTTTCAAGTGCTTTCCCTGTAATACACTTATGTTATATAAGATTTTATTTCAAAGCATCAATGTTTTAATCGAATTGCTAAGTAAAATAGATTTTGTTGCCCAATCTCTTTCAATACCCCATTCAAGCATAGAAAAATTTGAGAAGCCGGGGGTGATAAGAAAAGAGGGGGTTGTTTATTTCGTTATATAACATTGAATTAAAAAAAATAACTTTAAGGTTTAGGTGTGATTTTTTAAAACTATAGCAGTTTTTTTTTCTAGATGAGTTTTCTATATTACACTACTTAGAATTTCTTTTAAATTCATCAAAATGAAATAAATCCCGAAAAAAAACAATTATATTTTCAAATAATTATTATTCAATTTATTTTTTGCTCACTTTGAAAAAACATTGAAACAAATGTTAAAGAAAAGGGGTGAAAATTTTATTTTTTATGTTTTAAAATATTGTATTTTTGTTAGAGAAAATTTTGGTTTACATGGAAACGTAAAGAATAATAATATCAACTAAATTTAACGTTTGAGTGATCTTAACAGACTTTTAGTTATCTTATTAAGAGTCTGATAACATCTGCAGTTTAAGTTTATTTCAATAGTCAGTGAAAATGTTTATTTCTTTTTTTAAAATGTAAGAACACAAAACCATTTCTAAGAAAATATCAATGCTTACTTCAATGATACTGTATTTATGCAGTAGTTCCTTGAGCGTTATAGTTTTGCTGATATGCATTCTTCATTAAGTGATCAAATCTAAATGCCTGAATTGCATTGCTTTTGGTAGCTCTTATGCCAATTGCGAGCTGAATTTTAATAAATGCTATGAGACAAGAATCCACTAATATGTGTTACAAACCTATGATGCATCCCGACACGTTATTAACGAGTTTGAAGACAGTACTTCTAATAATAATAGTAGTCTCAGGAATTGAATTATTTACAAACTCCACCGTCACATGCTAGACAGTGTGTTTTATCACAATATCTTGTGTGTGTGCTGTGATTTGTAAAGTATACTTTTTTTAAAAAAATTCTGATTTATATACAGGTTTTTATTTTCATTCTGAACTTTAATGGATAATAATGAGACTCTTATTTATTTTGCAAGCTGTATGATATATTTGAATTAGATCTATAATTTTATTTTTTAAGAAAAACAGTAAAGTGTCAGTTTTATGTTAGTTAAATTTCCTTTATATTTGGTATGAAAAGGCCCAAAAATGTTTTTGAATATCACACCGATAACGTCCAAGACATTTATAAATTGTGAAAAGGCACCTGATTAATTTCGAATAGGTGTTAAATTTTTCTCCTTATGCTTTGATTTTGCGAAGTTTGCAAAAAATCGTCTGTAGAAAAAAAAATTCAATAACACTTTACTTCATAGCTAGCGCATTTTCGTAAAATTGATAGAAAAAAAGTTTGATCGTTTTTACTTTCTAGTACACGAAGTATACAAAGAGAAAGTATTATAATCGTCGATCGTAAATTTCAACACGAGATTTTGATTAATCTCCACGTTTTAGACCTCCCTGAGTCCGAAGAACACATTTTTGGAATTTTGTTTGTGAACACGGTAACTCAAAAACGGTTAAAGCTAGAAAGGCGAAATCTGGTGTATGGACTTTATACAAAATTAGTATATATCAATCAATTTTTGGATAAAGTCCGTAAACGGGAAATTTGTCTGTTAGGGTTCATATGAACACGATAACACAAAACTCAATAGCTAGATAGATAAAATTTGGTACACAGTTTCAAAAATTAGGAATGTAGGTCCGTATTAAATTTTGGACGAAATCCCTTGAAACGTTGACTGTCGGTCGGTTTCTGTAATCGCATGCTTGTGAACACTATAATTCCCAAACGCAACGACTTAGATAAATGAAATTTGGTATGTGGTCTTTTAACCTTAATTGCCCAATTTTCGTTTCAATCGGATAAAAAAACTCTAATGCCCCTGAAACTCAATATGCCATTACTTTTCGATAGAAAAAATTATAAATAAAGAATTAAATTTAATTTTGAAAAATTCGCGACTGGATGCTCTACCTGGACTATAGTATAAAATTTTCAAATTTCAGGTGAATTAAATTTCCCTTTATTATAATATAAGATAATCTCTTGCGTACTAAATAATGGTTATATGAATAAGCTATTTCTTCCGACATTTAGTGCATTGGTTTTCTAAATGTAATCTTTAGTTTGAGGATTATTAATTCGCCCTCTTAAAAAGCATATATAACTAGTTTCAGTACAAAAGGCTTGAAGTATATTGTTTTATTTAAAACATTATTCAGGGGTTAAGAAGGTTATTTATAATCCTTCATGTGTATTAATTATTACTGGCTATTTTGGAATATAGATTATTATGTGACTATCTATATAATAAATGTTTATGTGCATACAAAACGGATTACGCCAGTTAAGCTCCGTTTCTATTTGTGATCGGCTCTAAATTTTTTACTTTTTGCCGAATACTAAATGAAGAAACAATATGAAAAGTTTTATAGTGCCATCAGAGATTAGTAAAATATATATAAATGGCATTGTAGTTAAACCTTAAAATTAAGGAAATAATTTTTACATTCGTAGACTAATATGCTGACGTGTAGACTGAAAATAAATTGAAATCAAGAATATAAAAAAGACAACTAATAATATGAAGTACAGCCAATATTTAAAATACAACTATTAATAAACATCAAATAAATTGAAGTCACAGACATCTAAAGAATATCAACTTTCATGCAACTTCAATGATGTTCATATTTTTAGGAACTCACGACATGAAAAATAAGTAATATAGCCTTCAATTTTTTGGCCCAACGGTCTGGCATTTGTCTAGTCTAACGGTGTTTATTTTTGTCATGGACACGGGCAATATGCAGAAAGAGGGCTCTCGAAGACATAAAGTGTAATTTTGTCACACGACAGGTGTTATCTCCGAAAGCAGTAAAACCTAGTTTGAATAGGTTCCAAGCTGAATAGAGCGGATTCTTGCGGTTAGTCCGCCCCTCCAAGGGGGTTGCTGACTGTCCACAGTTCAGAGGGGGGAAGAGACTTGATCTGCTGCGCTTTTGGGAAAATCTTCTGTTGGGAGGAAGACACTTTTAAAATAGATAAAGGTTCTGCAGCCGCTCGTTTTTCGAATCGCTTTAGAAAGAAGACCGAACCACTCAGAGGGTTAAAGGAAATTAATAGAAAATAATAATTGATTATCAAAAAAAATTGAATTAAATATTTTGTCAAGTCGAAAATAAAATAAACAATGAACTTTATCAATAATTCAAAATTATATTTAATAACTCAAAAATGGAAGTAGTGCAGATGTGAAGAATGCAAAGTATAAGTTTAAATTCGGTTATTCAAAGCTTCTCTCTATGAAGTTTAAAATGTCCAAATCAATTTTTGTATTAATTAATTAATTATTATATTACTCAAAATTTATTGAAAGAAGGCAAAAATGCAAGCGAATGCCCTAAACATATATGCATCCGTTACCTAAATATCAATTACATTTTTACAGATCAACTCAAAGACTTTAACCATAAAAAACAGAAAATTCTCCAATTCCTCCTTCTTCAGCTTCCTTTGGGACAGAAATGTTTCAACCATTGCCGAGAAAAATTCTTACAACTGAAAATCCAAACATTCAGCTTTCGGTAATCAAGAATCAAAGTATGAAAGACATCTCTTCGCCAGAGCTAATATTTATATACTAAAAGTAATAAACTTGTGTCTACGTTTCCGAATCCTTGGCAGCCTATCCAATAACTCCGTGAAGTATACTGACTTGGAACGAAATAATACATTTAGAAATCTTCTAAGGCACAAACACACGATAAAAAACAGAAAGAAACTAAGCTGTACGATCCGGGATATGAGATAGACAAACAGACTTGAGTTTGAATAGAGAAATTCTTCGCCTGAGTGTATTGATATTATGTCTGAAATTCGTAGAAATGATTCTAAGTTTATTAATTCAAACACTGATATGACTACATACTAACTTGGTGAATTTTATGCTGGGTGTTTTCAAGGACACTTCATTATTTAATTCGTTTAAGCTTTATCGAAACAGAAAATGAAGTTTTAAAATAATGTAGTATTTTATAAAAATAGTGAAGCAGATTGTAGATTGCAACGAATTTCACATTCAATAAAACTTTTATGTAAGCGAAGAATTAAATTCTTAGCTTTCCCATCTGAGGATCTTTTATAAAGATATCATTTAAATTATAAATTAATTAAATTTATATTCAAGAATGAGACTGTAGAAAAGAGAAGAAAATGTATTGGGAAAAATACTTATCTCGAAGCATAATAAATAGTGTTACCATTATTGCCAAGCATTGATACGAAACGCTTAAGTGCTAAATAAATAAAACAGGAAAAATTTGGGTAGGTAATGATTTATTTTACTGAGATAAAAATCAATAAAATTTAAGCAATCTTATAACATGAGCACGTAGAATAATAAAAAAGATGGAAATCTAATCCTCTTTGCCCAGTCATATTTTAACGTTAATTTAACTTTCTTAATAATATCATTTTCTTCTTTCACAAATATTTTCTTCTTCACGACCGTCTGATGTCTCACGCAGAGTTTAGGGAGAAAACGGGAATGGGTAGTAAGATGCGGTGACAGTCCCGTATATATGGGAAGTATGGCAACCCTACTGATACATCATTTTCAGCAAAACATCTACTTCAACCAACCAGTATTAAAGAACTCAATGCCACCATTAAAATTACTTAAAACAAGCATTCGTTTGCGCCTAAATTTCGTTTTCCAAGAGATAATTACAATGTCATTTCAAAGTCACGACTAAAAGGAATAAATCCATCTGAAAATAAATACATAGGCACTTTATGAATACTGATCAACGAAGTAAATAATTATTTAATGAATAATCATAACACTATCATATGAAGGAAACTGACATAATTTTGATTGATTGGGAAACCGCTTGAAACGTGGCTTAACCACTTTATTTATCACAGGAACGGAAAAGAGCACTTTTTTGCTTGTTAATTATTTTTGGCTTGTCACACAAGCTGAATGAATAAAGGAGAAGTGGGGAGGTGTGTTGTCATTGGTAACCGTTGCTATGCCGTTTAGTTGGAACAAATCAAAACAAGGGTCAAATACCACGTGAGTTGACATTTATGTGTCTCTAAATTCTTTCCGAATTAAATGCTCAATTAATTTGATAATATCACGGCGGGTTTAAACAATTTATCCAATGCCTCGTTAGAGACTGTTATGTTAAGTAATAAAAATTGATTGTATTGCTTTCTTCAAAATTACGCACATTTACATAGTTAGATATACAACAAGATGAAAATTATTGAGCTGTAAGTTTAATTAACAATGCAAGAATGCTATTTTTATTTATGAGAGTTATTTCAATGTTTTTTTAAACATTTTAAAAATTGAAAAACCTTTTCAACAATTTAAACCAATCATACTATTTTTTTAACATCTGAAAAATGGCAAATGTTTTCAACATTTTAATCGAACTATACTATTTTTCTAATGCGTTCGTTCTTTGGTTTCTAGGAAAATTGTATAATTGGTTTGAATTGTCGAAATTGTTTGTTATAAGTCAAATGTTTAAAAAATAAATATTAAAATATATGTCAAAGTAAAAAATGCGATACTATTAGCCTTCTTACTTCAACACACTGCTCTATAATTCATGTCTTATGCATCTAAAGATTTTAACGTACATAGTATGAAAGAAAATAATATAATTATTTTTAGTTCCTGAAAATTAATTGTCTTAAACAAGTAATATTTTTGAAAGTTGGAAAACATTCAACACGGAGTTCAGTCTTGAGAGGAAGATTGATTATATATTTGTATTGAGAATTTTTCTATTTTAGTTAAAAATAATTTAACTTATTAATCATATGATACAATTTCTTTAAGTAATTTATAGATTAAATCTGCCAGTAAAAATTAATCTGTTTTGTTTGAATGAAACCCAAAAAGATGCAAACATATTTTTTTAAAGAATGCTTTCCAAAACTAGATGAAAATATATAATTCGATTTTACATTTTCCTGTTATATCATTTCATTATTTATCAGATGATTCTCACTCAGCAGTTATTAAAATTTCGCTTCATGTGAAATGGAACAAAGGGCGTGCTATTTCTTGATTTATAAAATTAGAAAGAAAGCTTACACTTATTCAATGCTTACAGTCAGTATTTATAAATTTGATGCGCGGGATTATTCAAAAGCCCTTTTAAATGCGGTGACCAACAGTCCTTCATTTGTAAGTTCTGTCTCCCTCGAAAAGTGTCCTCCTAAATGTCATCCTTTTCAATATTTGAAATTAGAAGTCTGAATTTAAATTCTGAAAAATTAATAGAATAGAAAAATAAACATGATGAAATTGATAAAAAAATGGTGGAAATATTCAGCTATTTCAAAAATGAAATATTTCATGAGAAAATTTATTCTCGTTCAATTTTCGTTGTGGTGCCCTAGAACTAAATCAGCAGTTTCAAGGGTATTTTGACTTGCTAATGGTTTTTGGACATGTGAGAAATCGAGATTGAATGTTGATACTCTAGCCGCAGGACTTGCCGTTAACTTCACTATGATGGATATTTCTTGTTCAGATATTTCCAATATATTGTTGGAAGATAATACATTGACAGAAAATATTCATTCTATGGACAAGTACTCATTTGAATAATAATTAATAAGCATGTTTGCATAAATACAATTTAAAAGTTTACAAATGTTTTTATTAAGCATTTATCATAATATAGTGTATTCTGTATTATTGTTGCAATGAACAAATGTTTCTTTTATTTACGATATATTTTTCTTCAATTTATTTATCTCCTCCTTTTTATTGGAATAAATTGGTTACCTTATTTAAAAAAGTTTAAAATGTGGGTCAAGAATACAGAAACAAATCAGTTTTGAAATAGAGCAAGGATAGAAAACGCAGGTGACCTCTAAAAGGGGCTATTTGCCAGTGAATTAAATGAAAGAAAAGGATACACCAGATGAATTGTGCAACACAAGTTTAATGGGATACAAATTTACGAAGAAAAATTTATAGCAGATAGGCGAACAGGGCCAGATTTCCCATCGGCCAACCTTGGCCATGGCCTAGAGCGCAGCGTCAGGGGTCGCATATATAGAAGAAATAAATATTTAAGTACAATAAAGTAAGTAAATAAGTATAAATACTTTTCAGTATTATTTTGAAAAGGGTATATAAAATTATGTTTTTCAAATGTACATTCGTTACATTAAATATATTTAGGGTTGCCATAATTGCCAAGCATTGATAAGGTACGTTTAAGTGCTAAATAAATAAAACATGAAAAAGTAGGTAGGGTAATGACTTATTTAACTCTGATAAAAATCAATAAAAGTTTAAGCAATCTAATAAAATGAACACGCAGAATAATAAAAAAAGATGCAAGGCTAATCCTTTTTTACTCAGTCACAATGTAAAGTTGCTTTTACTTTCTTAATTTTATCATTTTCTTCTTTCACATAATAATAAAACTGGGCGAAGTCATTTAAAAATTATAATGACAACTCAAAATTGCTTCATTTGGCACCACTGACAATCTGTTTTTTTCGTCCGACCAATGAGTGGACAACAGGTAAAATATTCCCTTCACATTTGTGTTGTGAGCTGGAATGGCAGATATATATTCAGATAGCTTTATGAGGCATGACTACTGATCAGTGTATTTTGTATCTGCAAAAAACATCTGTCAGTTCTCTTCCATACTCAATTTCACAGTTGCTTAGCAGGTTTAGTTGGTATTATTTTCTTATAAATAATTTTTTAGATATACAAACTGGGTGAATAGAATCCCTGTGCTGCCAATCGAGAAGACGGGACAAAAACGCGACAAATAGTAATACGGGAATGAGAAGTGAAATACGGTGACAGTACCGTATATACGGGACGTATGGCAACCCTCAATATATTGAGCAATAATTTTTTCTTTGCTGTGGATTCTTGGCTCCATTGCATTAACATATATTTAATAAGATCTGTCCTCTTCATTGTCCCTTCAAGCCTATTCACGGCGAAAGGTTAGGAAGACGTTCTAGTAGGTATTTCAGAAGGTTTCAAGAAATGATACGGAATAATTTTTGCAGGAGTTAATGTTATGTTATTTCATAAGTAATGTAATTTTGAATAAGAATTTAATGTATTCCGAAGATTATAAATATTACATTAAGTGTATCAAAAATAAACTATTGCATATTAAATTGAAGATTATATATTTCTTTC
Source organism: Araneus ventricosus (assembly GCA_013235015.1). Lineage (NCBI taxonomy): Eukaryota > Metazoa > Arthropoda > Arachnida > Araneae > Araneidae > Araneus > Araneus ventricosus. The sequence continues at coordinate 61,109 of BGPR01006297.1, read as the reverse complement.
GAGAGAGAGAGCTCAGGATATGCTTCGGCCTACGGCATATAAATGTGTAACTCCGGCCCTATAGGCAAAACAATGCGTCTTTTTCCAGGGAACTCTATGTGCGTGTGCTAGGATGCAGAGATTTTTAAGCATTAAATGCAGAGAGTTACATTTATAGCTAATTCGTTACGCTTCCTTTCTAATCTTAAATTGCTTTAGTTTTATAAGTATTTTACTTTTATCATCACGCAGGTGTTGCCTGGATTTCTCTAAAATTTATAGTTAATAGAAAAAGTGTGGACTAAATCTGATATTTTCCAGAAGTTATTAATGTGAATGGGTCCTAAAGTTAATCGAAAGCGCTAATGTGTGGAAATTCTCAGCATTTCAAACAAGTATGAATGATATCTTCCTTAGTCTATGCAGTATAATGAATACATGAAAGGAAATTAATCAAGTGAAAGAAACATGATTATTACTGATTATTTCGAAAATAGGAAAGGAAACTTGTTTCTGGCACTGCGACGAAATAAATATTAACCAGTTCAAAATGACTATGAACTTCCATAACATTTTATTTTTAAATTCCATTATCTTTAAATCCTTCTATTCAAGTTTTCAAGTAATATAGAAATGACTATTCGAAGATAGTAGAAATTTAAATTCTCTCATATATAAAGTGGGCGCTGTTAAACGTGGGGAAGTTTATTCTCAAAAATGTAACAATATAACATCTCAAGGAACATAACATCACAGTATTTTAAGATTAAGCGAGAAGAAGCAAAAATTGTTATCTTTCACACACCTCATAATTAGTTACGCTACCCTCAGTGTAACAAAGTTTAGAAACTCTTAAAATAAACCACGTTCTACTGCAAGTCATATTAACACTAGCCTAATTACGACATATAACACATGTGGTTAAAAATGGAGGTGGAAACCGTACTTGCATTTCCTTCAGTCAAACATTCACCAGATGCAAACAGAACTTCGCTTGTGTTTGTTCTTACGTCGCGTGTCGCAACGTACGATTCAGAAATTAGGCTTAGCGCATTAAATGGAATGCAGGCCGGGTTTATGCAAATCAGATCGTAATTTCTTGTGACATCTTAATCTACGTTGATTACTGTTTTGTTACTGTTTTTTATTTTATTTTAGCATTGCGTGTTAATAGTAAATAGACGCAAGGTGAATGAATAATTTATTCACCGCTGTTTTTAAATGCTTCTTATAGTGTAGCCTTTTCGAACGAAGTGGTATCCATTGTTCTCTCTCAACCACGTCATAAAAGTGCTTTATTAGTTTTTAACATAGATATCTACAACCCTTGTTCTCGGTAATAATTAAATCATATGTCTCTAAAGACTTAGATAGCGTCACGGCATTTTAGAGATGGCTCTATTTTGTACGGTTTGCATGATAAAGGCTAATAAACAGAATAAGCTACAGAGTGTTCCTAATCTAAAATAGATGCAATTTAGTTTTCGTATTGTAGAAGTTGTTTAAAGAATCGGAAGGTACATGCACATCAAAAGGACACTAGAGCATGTAATGGAAGGGTGGGTGACGGTGTTTTAATAAATATATATTTTATGATGAGACATTAAACAATGTGCAGATTTCTTATGTTACCAGATTACAGATGTTACTGGTATCAGAATGCAAAAATATTTTTAGCTTTCTTAATACATAACAAATATGCCCCTTCAAATTAATTTTTGGAATCCACTGTGAATTTTGTAGGAGGAAAAAGGACATGTCATTGTAAGTCAGTATAAGGCAATATACAGTTCAATATCAGCAGACAAGTGCAATGATGTTTGTTATTTGTTTTTGACGTCGCATTGAATTACTCCAATAAGTTTTGCACTTGGACAATATTATTCAAAATTAAATTCCAAAGAATTCCTTTATGAATACAAGGTACGTTTGTTGACATAATTCCATTTGTTTAAATTTAACTCTTGCTAATTCATTTACAAATCTGTGAGCTTTTCGAAAATTAATAAATTCATGAACTGACTTCGTCTTAGTGTTAAAAGCTTCGTTGAATTAGAATGAATATAAAATGATTGACCTTAAAATTTATTAGTTTTCTGAAAATTAATAATAATTATAATGGTATGACGACAACGAGAACGATTATGACTAGCAAAATGGACGATATCAGAAAAACTATAAAATACATTCCTGAAGAACATCATCCTTTTGACAAGAGATCCAAACCTACCCACAAGGATCTTCAATTGACCCTCAAAGGGACAAAATTCATTTATACCACATTTTGCTATTAATTATTGTTTATAAATCTGAATTTTGTTTTAAAACAAATAAATATTGCATTTCATTTTGTTTTAATTGATTTGAAATATAAATTTATTTACATGTAAACAAATTTTAAATTTTATTTGAATTTAATGGATATTTCTGGCTTTATAATCGTTTTTCCCTGAATTTTTTTAAATCTGTATTTTACTTGAAAACCAGTACCTTTTCAAATTTAAATTTATTTGCAAATAAATAAGCTTTTAATTTTACTTCAGTTTCACTGATATTCCAGGCTTTATAGCTTTATAATAATTTTCCCTGGTTTTGTTTTTTTTCACTTTAAATCTGAATTTTACTGAAAAACGAATAACTTTAAAATTTATTTGCATTTCTTTTAAATTTAACTTTATTCGGAAGTAACTTAAATTTTAATTTTAATTGAGTTTCCTCGATATTCCTAGATTTTAGTTATTTTTCCCTTATTTTTTTCTGTTTTAAATCTAATTTTTACTAAAAAACATATAATTTTAAATTTCTGTTTTATTTTGAGCCTTTAAATTTAAATCTACTCAAAAATAAATAAATTCTGAATTTGAGTTTAGTTTCAGTGATATTCCTGATTTTATAAGAATTTATTCCCTAAAATTCTGAAACGTTTATACTGTTTGATGTTAAAATGGGACTTCTGTAAAATTTAAATTTGAATTTTTTCAAAAATTAATCATTTTAATATTGTTTGGGTGTCGTCAATGAGATCATTTTCTACTGTTACACACATTAGAGATATCTTGGAACCAAATTTCAGTGTTGTTTATAGCCCAATCCTCCTGTAAAATTTTTAAGTCCCCTTTTAAAATCAATCGATTCAGAGATTGGAGACGTTTAGATTGATGCGTGTGTGATTTTATCGCTCTGACTGTACATGCACATATATATAGCAAAATAATATAATGTGATGCTAATTATAAATTACATTAACAATACTGACAATTTACACTTGAATTTATTTCTGTTCAAGTTTTTTCAATACCATATTGAAACACGAATTATAATTAAATGTTTGCTTTATTCAATTCCGTTGTCAATTTTTTGATAAGATAATTCTACTGAGATTGGATTCAATGAATTCTATTCGAATAACGAAGAAGCAAGTGAGGTCATATTCCACTCTTTATATTTTCACATCATTCAAACATGAAGCCATTTGACCCGAAGTATTAAATTTACTCTTCATCACACTAAAATAAAATGCGCATCATCGATGGAATCCATTTTAAAATTTGTTATCATTTGACGGCGAAGCTGAAATTCTCCCTTCTCCGTCTCTAAGCAACTGCAGCCGTTATTCATAACCTAAGCTGTCTTGTTGACCTGGCATTTTAAGTTAATATGGCTTGAAATATAACGTCTTGTTAAGTTAATGTTATTATGTCTTGTGATGTCTGATGGCATGTTATTATGTCTTGCTATGTTAAGATGTCTCGACACCAACATGAGGCCGTTCGCCCGAGGCCATCAAACAAATCATTTGATTACGAAGCTAAACTTATCTCCCTAAGGAACTACAGCCTTGAATCATAACTTAAAATATCTTGTTCATAAATCTTTAACGATATAATTTTGTAGCGATTACCTAGAGATTACTCAATCATGTTACTATTCTCGGTGACTATTTTACATTATATGCTTTCTTAAGGTGACCAAACGTCCTCCTTTAGGGAGGATAATCTCCCTTTTGTCAGTTCTGTCCTTCTTCGAAAAGTGCACAATGAATGATGTTTCAACTGCTTTCATTATGCATTTATCATATAGCATATTCTGTGTTCTTTGGTGCAATGAATTGAATGTAACTTTTGTTTATGATATTTTTTAGCTCCAATTGAGTTGTGTCCTCCTTTTGTTGGAGGTTAAAAGTTGGTCACCTTAATTTTCTTTTACCTATTTGAGTAGTATACAGACAATTTTATTCCATCAAAATTCTCTATGGTTAACCAAGTATGATTATATGCAATTCACAGTCAAGCCACCAGCAGCTATGACTGCGATACAATACCTATTTACTAATGCACAGATACACAGATAAGAACACTAGAAAAGATATTGATGATATTGGTGCAGACACTGAAAAATTACTACACAAGATACCTATATACACAAATTATGTTAAACGTAGCCACGAACATCTGATAATAGTTAACCAATGAATATTTGCATATGACACATTCCAAAAATAAAAGAAATCCTGGAGAGCTGGAAACACTGCTTACAGGAGGGTTGTTGGTCAATAATCTTATTTGAATTCACAGGGTGCCGTAATTTCTTGTGTTCAAAATTGATTTTCAATTCATATTAATTTCTGGAAAATACAAAAACGTTTAAGAAATCACGAAAAATATAGCTACACAGTCTTGCACATTTTTTCAACACATTTTAAAGCCAATATATATTTTTCACTCTCCATTTTATCACAGCTGAGTCGGGTTTCATCGCGTACTTAAGATGAAAGAAATAGAAGCTTTCAAGCCAAAAACGAGACAAAGTCGATCTTATAGACATGTCTAACACGTCAAAAGGCGGGGGCAAATCCCGGTTCGTGTTTCAATTTCCATTTCAGCACACGCGTTCAAACTTAAAATATGCATGGCCTGCGTGCACCTCTCTACTAAGATTGCTCCCCCCATCAAAAGAAGCGTATAATGCCTCAAGAAAGTTTTCTTTCTTTCTTAAGGCTCTTAAGATCTAACCTTTATGTAGTGTTGACTCACCCTCAGCACGTCTTGTTCCCAAAGAGCCATCCAGTTTCGTATTTCATGAGAATTTCCAAATGGATTTTCGATTCCTTTTTCCGATTCTATCATTTCCCTACGTGATGCACTACTTCTTGCAAAGACCATGGCACAGTCTCAGCTTAGATACCAACAGTGTTTTTCCCTTGCAGTTTCTCTTTCAGCACAATTGATTCGGAAAGGGAAAAATGATGTAAGTCGATCTCAGTCTGAAGAAAGAGAAAA
>BGPR01006297.1:0-55841 GCA_013235015.1 Araneus ventricosus | reverse complement strand
TTGTTCAGTGAAACTGTTGATTCTCGTTTCTGAAAATTGTTAAAAAAATTACTCAATCTGTTATAAAATGTAATACATTTTTCCCGCACGGCCTAGGTCAAAGTGGCATAATCTTTGTATTCACCGGTGATGCAGTCCCTGGTAGGTTTCTGCTTACATTAAGGGTACGTACACACGACGCGGTACGGCGAAAGCTGCAGCTGTGAGGCTACACATGGCGCCGTGTTCTTTAATGGTGCTGTTCACACTGGCGCGAAAAAGGTACCTCATGCGCATACCATAATTCACCGATGGAAACGCTTCGGTTTTGCCGCTTTTGATTGTCATTTGGTTTATAAATTGACTGAATTCCATCTTCTGTCTTATATCAAAGAAGTTCACATGCTTAGAAGAGGGATAAATTCTTATGACAAAATTTTAGAAGAATAAGACTAAATTCATAATTTGAAATAATGAGTGTTCCTTAAAAGCCAACAATTTTTAGTACTAGGCAAATTGTCGTATTGATTTACCAAGCGAAAATATATATACTAATTTCTAATGTATTTCATTCATTTCAAAGTAATGACTCATTAAACCAGCGAACGTATAAAAACGCATATTTTAAAGTTTTTGAAGAAATAAATGAAATATCGTCTAAATGGTATCCCTTTTTTCTTTCCAAAATTGGATATGAAGAAATTATTCAATATAATTTTACATAAATATATTTTATTGTTACAGATTTGTTCAGTTCTCGTATATAGCAATTTTTTATAATTATAATTTTTTCAGCCTAAATTATCAAATATTACATTAAAAAGGTTTTTAAGGAATATCATATCTTATACTGTTATTATTTAAAGTTAAGGAATGGAGATGCAAATGCATGAAAAGATTCTGATAGATTCATTCAAGATTTTTATACTGAGGAGAAATTTCGATTCATATAGGTTAAGTATTCACGAAGACATTTTTAGGGAAATTTCTGTCTCATAAACACGTAAATCAGACTTCAAAGCAAGCTATATCTTTATATAAGATTATTTATTCACAAAAATGTGGGATTTTGCTTCTATTTAATTCGCGGAAAGCTGGAAATTGTTTTAATCTCTTTATTTACATGCAAAAAGAATTACTTGAAGTTTGCTTCAATTTTCAGATGGGGGACCCAAAATCCCCCAAATTATCGGCCATTTTCCCGTTTTCCGACAATAACTCACAAACAACAAATTTCTCAAAACGTTTGCAATTACAAAAGTTAAAGCTCATAAAATTCTGCTTCAAATAATATCTCATTTTCGAAATTAGGTAAAGTAGTTTAGGCACAATGCGAGTTCAAAACACAACAATCAATTTTTATCATTTTCTGGCAAAAATTGCATATTATGGATTTTTAACTCATTTTCTTATTTTAAAATGTTTTATATTTAAACTGCCACTGTTTAGAATATGGGACAGTATCAAATATTAACCTGACTCTATCTTTGAACAATGCTACCAAGATTTCCACCAAACTTTGCTTAATTTCGCTTACCAGCTTGCGAACGAATTTTCTCTCTAAATAAAGTCCAGCCTCGGCGAATCAATGAACTTGGAAATAACAATTCATTTTATCATGCACTTATGTTATTTATTAAATTTTAAAATATGAAGCACAAAGTAAGAAAAATGTTTCAATTTACAAATCAATTTTAGGAAGAAAAAAATCCAACACCTTATTGCACTTCGCCGAGGTGAGCTGCAAAAACTGTTCTTGTTCAAAGTCGTTGTCAGCATCTTGATCCAGAAGTGAACAGCTTCGTCATCAAAAATAATTACATCATCATCCAAGTTTGGCTTATTTTTAATGCCTTCTGGTATTTTGGCGCACGACTCATCTCTGCAGTTGAAGCAAATCGGAGAACATTTTATTCCTTGTTTCCTACAACCACAAGCATTCCCATATCCCTTGGAACATTTGCAGGCAGTAGTGTTAAACAGTTCTTCAGGAGCTTGAACGGTTGTTGACAGGGAACAAACCATGCTTTGTTGCCTTCCGACCTTATTTAATCGGATCTATCACATCACCAGTGCACAAATTAACATGGAAAGATGTCCTCCATGATCGTAATCTAGCAGTTTTTTCAGTAGTAGGAGGAGTATCCAAGTTCAACCTATTTTGTTCTATGGATTTGGTAAATATTGTGAAGAGAATCGAACATTCATTTAGTGAACTTGATTGAAGAGAGGATCCATAAAAAGCAGCTATGATATTCTTACCAGCAGCACCCACTTCACGAGCAACAGCATGGTGGTTTTTAAATACTTCGGCAGCCTTTTGTAATCCTTACATATTCATCAAGAATCTTGTCGAACTTCATTTTCCCTTATCTGAAATTGGCCGACAATTGGACGTATCAATGTTTGACGGAGTGTTCACTGGATTAAACAGATCTTAGAAAACATATTTACGAGATTTTATCATCATTTCTTGTTCATCAAATAAAGATGATGGGTAAGGAGTCAATTGAAAATTAAAATAGTTTTTAAGTTCTGATTACATTTTCCTATGAAATGATATTCTCCTGAGAATGGTGTATGGATCTATTAGCACCACTTCCTCATGCAACTTTACACTACTGGTAAATCCTCGCATCGGTACAACTCTGTCTAACCGGGAAAAGATCACTTGTCCGAAATGACTCCCAGCGATGCTTTCCAGGCTTGAATGGCCAATTCAGTCTGAGAGATGACAATTTATTGTTTCATCCCCAACCACACCTGTAGACGGTGACATTACATACTTCCCAACTGGGATGGATTGTGGCAAATGAACCAATATTAAAATTTCTTACAATCATTGTTATCCCGAGTTACTCTGGACAATCTTGCGTCCACATGTTGTTTAGTGGTTCAAAAGTGATAGACCACAAAAGTTCTCCACCTATTCGGATTCTTCCATAATTTTTGGCATAGTCGCAACTCATTTAGCCAATGCGCTTACCCGTAATCCCTCTTCCGGAGTTAAACCTCCTTTCATACTTCTCACCAGTGTCTGTTTGATGGTAGGTTAGGGGGAGGCAGCCTCTCTTAGAAAATAGGAGGAGTCGCCGTAGCTGAAGTCATCGGGTTACCCTTAGGTTTTGTGTTCCAGTTGGCACAGTCTGACCTCTGACCTGTGAATGGCTCACCAAATTTTATGAGCTGAAAATGGAACCGTTCTGCTAAGAAGCCCTCTAAATGGATCGGATCAGGATGGATTGAGTTAATGGTGAATGCCCAATTTAAGGAACTGATCTTCGAAGAGGGTGATCTTAATACGCTCAAATGTTTCTTTTGATGCTGTACCATATTGAAATAGCGGTAATTTTCATATGATGCAATTAGCATCAGAGAAACAAGGTAAAAAAATCCAAAATATACTATTTTTGCAAAAAATTCTAAAAATTGACATTTTTGAACTCGCATTGTGCCTAAATTACTCTATCTAATTTTAAAAATGAGGTATAATTCGACTCAGAATTTTATGAGCTTTAACTGTTGTATTGCCAAATGTTTTGAGAAATTTGTTTTTTGTGAGTTATTGTCTAAAAACAGAAAAATGGCAAAACATTTGGGGTATTCCGGGGCCCCCCACCTGAAGCACCATCTGAAAATTGGAGCAAACTTGAAATAACTCTTTTTACATGTAAATAAAGAGATTAAAACAGTTTCTAGCTTTCCGCGAATACGTTACCGCGAGATTGCCATTTTTTTCGTCGTAGTTTCCTGGACTATTAGAACACAACGGTCATCTAAAAATTTCTGAAACTTCTTGTATAGTATTTAGTGAGTTAGAAGCAAAGAATATTCTGTAGGGTTTCATATGTCAATGTCAATATACAAATTCCAGTTTATTCGCTGTGTGGATAAATGATCCTTAATTAACCTAGAATAGAAACATCTCATTTGACCTTCAATGGAAACACGAAATCAATTTGACTGTGATCTAATGTTATTCAATTTTACATGTATTGACTGACACAACTGAGCCAGTTGTGAAACATGACATTCCTGTTTGAATTATTCATTGTTTATTCAGATTTTTTTAAAAATATTCAATTCATGTCCCTTGGGTTCCAAAACAATTTGTTTTGATTCAATATGACTCGCCCAATGAATTAAATTTGACTCATAGCATTTGAGAGACCATCTGCTAAACTAGATATAGCAGATCCTATACAGACGCTCCTCAAGTAACTATCACTTGTGCATAACATAGATAGGCTTAAGAGTGTTTCACTCTCCCTGCAGTAGCGAAATCTCATTTGGTTAGGATGTGAAGTCAAAATTACAACATGTTTTCCTTCCAGAGTTAACATCTTCTGCCAGAAAAATAGATATTTTTCTGCTTTTTACTTTACTTTTTCTCCATTTACTTAATGATATTATATTCTTTGAAAAAGTTAATATTAATTTTCTTTCACTAGAAGAAAAGATTTAGAAATAAACCCCATATACATACTGACAGAAAATCATCAACGTAATATCGTAATTCTATTTTTAAACATTTTTTTTCAAATAGATGCTATATTGACGAATCATTTTTTTAAACCAAAAAACTTTTGCATATTGCGAAGTTCTCATACCGAGCTTCGGTCTATATAGAGATATCTAAGATAGATATCTCTATATACATCTGCATCTAAAAGAAAAGACAGACTACCAAAAAATATGTCATAGAACAAAGCAAATAATCAAAACCAAGTTTCTATTTCCATCTCGACCATTTTTTCCCTTCCTGTTTAAAATTCAGTCCAACGATTCAAATAACAGAAATTCCAGCCTCGCAGTCCGACTCAACTCACTTCACTTCGCAGTGGAGTGGCACGTATTTTTCATTTCGGAGAAGGCTTTGGTTCAAGATTTCGAGGGATAGGCAGCGAGATTATTTTACACTGGGCTTTAGTGGTCATACAACGTCGGCGGAATGCACAATGTGTCATTGGACGATATTTCTTGGGAAGAAAGAACTTGTTTGTAAACGTGCCTTTCCGGGGATGAAAAGGCTTAGGTTCCTTAGAAAAAGCACATCTCTCTACTTCGGGGTGAGAACAGATAAAGACGAAAAATTGGGCCTCCTCAAATTCTTTGCTAAAGGACTTTTCCTGGCAAGTTCTTCTCACTTCTGTAGCATCAAGAAGCAAACAAATCTGGGAAATACTTTTGATCTCTTGTAATACATTTCTGAAACTGAATTAGAACATTTTTATTGAATCAGTATGTAAATATTGGCGTCGATATAACCCTTTAACGTTCATTAGTTTTGCAGTGAAACCAAACATTGAGCATTTTTTTACTCAGGATGGGCGAGATGTAGCGTAATTTTTCTTTATACCTTAAGAGCCAGATATTTAGACAAATTTATGTAAAAATTCCAATTCAATACCTTTAATATTCACAAAGATATCTTCATTGAAAGAGCTCAAATTCTTTTGATCTGTAAGAGAAACAAAATGAAGAGGGTTCTTGATATTTTTTAAAATTGAATCTTCGTAAGAAATATTGAAATTTATGAATGTTGAATATCGTGAATACTCACGTATACTTATAAATTAAAGACATAACTTAAATTGCATTTCGATGTTAACTTATTCGGAGGAAAAATTGTCCGTTACCGTTCATTGGTTTCACTATGAAACCAGAGTCATCACAGAAACCACAATTATCACAGATGAAGCAAATATTGAATCAAATTTTGGAAATTATGAGGTTAAATTAAAAACTCTTATTAAATCGGATATAAATAATTTAATATTTCGATTCATTCACAAAAATATAATCGATAGGAAAAAAACGGAAATCAAGAAAGAAGTCTCGTTGTATGAAAAAAGTGGGGTCAATGGGGCGAGACCCAAAACTCTCAATGGGATCAATTTATGTTCTAGTGATACACGCGAATTGCGCCATTGCAATGTAATTATCCAATCTATTGCTCATCCCTCCACATGATAAGTGAAGCAACATGATCGCGCAGTATAAGGCAGATTGCAGTTAAATATCGGGCAAGTTGACGTTTATCGTGACTGTGACGTCACGTAAAGTGACTGCATAATCTCTTATAAATCTTCATGCTAATTATTCATGATGTAGTTTTAAAATAATGAAACATTTCGCCCGAATTTTGTTTTGCAGTGAGACAGAAAAGTTAATATACAGCGAGATTAAAAATCTTAAACATTTGTTTATATTATAAGTTAAAGAAAACAATTTGTAGCAGATTTTTACTTGCCGAATTGAGGAAATACTCTCCAAATGGAAAATGTCATATTCTGATCAATCCTGGTGTAAGGGAAATTGATGCGGATTGATTAAACCATTCAAATGGTTTGTGCATCCAAAACCTACAGCATCTTGGAACTTTAAGAATATCTGAATTAAAAAAAAATATTTAACGATGAATAAGATTGGTTAGTGTATTAAATATAGAAGAACTCAAATAATTTATATTAAATACTTTCGCATGAATAACAAGTTTTTATTCCTAACGAAAGTCAATGCTTCAAAATTATTTCAATCAATCTGTATGAGTAGTTTTTAAAAGGAAAGATAACAATTCGTTGTGTCAAAAAGAAAATCATACAGAGATTCCTTTCTTCCAAAGACTGATTGAAATGTAATTTTTAATTCAATTTCATGTAAACAAAAAAACAACAAGAAACATAATCTAGTGATATGATATCCTTAAGTAAAATATAAATCAACTCTCGTTATTTGTTCTGCAAAAAACATTTGACTAACATCATATTAATTTCTATTCAATCTGAAAAACGAGATGACACACTCATAAAAAAATTGAGATACTAAATAAATTCTATCGGAAAGGTGGTGATACTACACTTTGACTGAACTTCCTTTCTGAAAATTAGTACCTCTGCGGTTTTATAAGAATTTGTACTATTTGATTTTATTTCGCTGAATTACACTAATTGCTTTTACAATTTTAGTTTATATTATCCGTCAGATTTTAGAATTTTTTCACGTAGATCTTATGCTTTTGCTAAATCTGCTTCTATGAACGGTGAATTTTAAATAACTTTTGCCAATAAAGTACGGAAAACAGGCAACACGCGGATTATCAAGATAACACTTTAACACCACATCACACCGCCGTCTCTAGAGCTCATGTGGCTCCTATCCGGGTTGGTATAGATGTAGGTGGACTTTATTGAGTTGCAAAAAAAAAAAAATAAAGCAAGAGAAGAATGACAGTGAAGAATTTACAAAGCTGGTTTTAACACATAGAATTGACAACAAAATAAAGAAATATATACAATGTCTTGAATAACACAGAGTGAATGAAAAAAAAAATGATGAATGTAGATGATGACGAACAGCATGAGGAAGCTTACATCAATGCACATGTTTTGAGTAACGTATTAGAGATTGAGAGCCATTGCGTGTTAATTGTGGAATACAAGGAAAGGAAGATTACTATTAAAGATTTATGAAAAAGGAAGGACTTAGTATATTCAGTGTATTGAATGCAGTATAAGTTAGAGTTATTATACAATGGCAGGTGAGTACTCATTACAGTCGCATTGTGTTTTTATTGCCTATTATGAATTTAATCATGTTTATTATTCTTTTTGTTGAATTCAGATTCTCTAGGACTCTTTGGTACCATAGACTTTCCAGTGAAGTAGAAAGTTTCCTAATATGCCAAGAGAGAGTCAATGGACAAGATGTCTCATAGTGGATGGGATTGCCGACCTCTCCTCAGGCATAAGAGTCACTATCCGATAAATGGAAACGGTTTAGGAATGAAGGGAATGGACCGTGTCCTGTGACATACAGAGTTTCTTCACGTGTTCAAAAGACTGGTTTCAGGTGAACTGTTTTGAGCACTTTATGAACAGAACGTCCAATGTTTCCATTATCCCAAAAATTTTGCCATTTTTTAAAAAACAATTCTTGTAAATGCTGTTTGAGTTCGCATCGAGGGTTTAGAGCTTTCATTACCACCCCTTCTGTGATGTTTTTTTTGGCGAGAGTGTCGGCTTCTTCATTAACCCGATGGCCAGCATGGACTTTGACCCATCTAACCAGAATATTTCGATTCTGTGTGAGAAGAGACTGAATGTCTTGGACAAGTTGATGAGGGGTATGCGGATAAGCACTGCCATTACAATCGAAAGACTGTTTGTCCAAATTTTAGTTATTTCGTTCCCTTGACTTGTTCTGATAATTGCTTCTTTCAGTCCCATTAATTCCGCTTGAAACAGTCTGTGGAATTTTTCTAATTTTCCCTTCCATTCTAAGACTTTGCTGCCGTTTTCAAATGCGCAATAAGAGCACCCTGTTCCCATTTCTGTTTTGGAACCATCTGTAAAGAACATGAGGCTGCTGTCCTCTTTGTAGGGCTCTGTTGTTGAAATTTGATTTATGATATTAAATAATGATGGATGGATGGTTAGGCTCTTGATTTTTTTCTTCATAATCCCTTGGCTGATAGGAGAGACCTTCAAATTCTATTTCCTTTCTCAGACACGTGCAGTTGATGAAAATAGCTTCTTGTTGAGCTTTGAGATGTAATGGCGTGATACGTGTAATAGTTTGCAGAGCTGCCGTTGGAGTGATTCTGTAAGATCCTCTGTATTGAAGACAGTTTTTTTACAATCTGGGAGGAACAGTGAACTAGGCATACTCCTTGAAGTACGAAAAATTGCTTCATTTCTAACTTTTCCTAGTTAACAATCCAGCGAGCGCGCCTGAGCAAATTTTACGACAAACTGGATTTTTCAAACCCTGTTCTCACATTCGGAATAAAAACTGTCAGAAGGTCATATCTATTCCTTCATGCATTCCCTCTCTTCAGGATTAAATCTGTTTATTTTTAGTTTCCAGGTGATTTCATGCTGTTTTATACTTTTGTTCTTAAAGTTTATGCCTCGAACCCGCTCGTGCAATTTGATAATTTTTCACAACTTAACGTTTAGGTTTGGTAATTATAAATCAAGTGCGCATTACGGCGATTTAATATTTCATTATACATTGTCAAAAATATTAAAGCTTTAATAAAATTAATAAAATTATTATAAAAAAATATTAATTAATAAAAAAATATTTAAATAATTAAAAATATTAATATTAATGTATTATTTAATAATAAAAAATTAAGCCTGCTAATAATCCGCCAAGTCGAAGAATTTTCTTGAAAAACTTAGCCCTCAGTTTTATGAAAAAACACATTACTAGACTAGCCCAAAAAATCTGATTATCACCACATGACATCACCATGTTTTTAGAGTTAATTATACATCAAAATCTGTAAAAGCAAGTTAACAGTAACCAGCATTGAGAAGAAGAGCTTGTGGTTTGTGTTTGAGAAAAAGAAAACGATAATCAAATTCCATGAACTGCAGTAGGTGCAACATATATACTTGTAAGCGTCACTCTCTAACAAAAGTTCAATGTTTCGAATGCAAGGACAATGATTAGAAACTAAGAGGAAAGTATTTTTTGTAAAATCTTAGGTTGTATTAAAATATTTTTTATTATATATTGCTTTATACATTTTTTATAAAATAATATTATTAAATCTTACAACTTTTTCTGTTTTCAGTATAATTTTAGAATTTATAAATAATATGAAATTTCACTCATGGGAAGATTTGCTTTTCTGACGTATCTCTTATTACTATTATGAAATAACCTGCAATTGCCATAGTAGAAATGAAGAAAATTATTGTGTCATATAAAGTACGACACGCGCCTCCTTGTGTAAAAAAATATAGCGCGCCCGCTGGAAGGTTAATCTGTAGTTTTCCTAGATAACAAGTACATTATTTCCGGACGACTCGTTAAAATTGAAATAAGGTTTTTATTTGAACTATAGTAACGTTTTTATGCACTTAAATTATCTTTTAGGCAAAAAAATTAATAATATTCTTTAGTACAAAATGATAAAAGACGAAATACATTTATTCCATATAGATGTAATTATTTTCATACAATAATCGGCTGATTGTTAATGAAATACGTTTACAATTGTTGAAACTTAATTATATTTATTTACCGATGATGAAAGGATCAGTAGAAAAATGTAGGGCAAATTAGAGATACCAGACTTTATGTGATTTTCTCAAATTGTGAGAAAATTGGTAATTTATATGTGACATTTTTATTTGACCTCTAGTCATATGGTCTATTGGAGGGGATTTTCATTCCAATCTGAATGTCCATCGTAGTGGTGTGTAGGTAAATATGTTTTGGAGGTTTCAAAAGTAAATTTTCTCTTTCCCATTCCTTAGCGGATCAGAATTTTATTGTTGAAGATGTGATGAATTAAAATATAATACTTCTGAGTTTTAAACATACATCTAGCTATAATTTGAGATACGATGTTATGCACATTAACAGCTTTTGAATTTTAACAGTAACCACAAATTTAAGGTATTAATATTCTGCTTCACATTTTGGAAGCAGATGGCGCCTCATACGTTTTGAAGTAAAATAAAAAAGAGATTCAGTTATTTTTTCAGTGCCTCTGAAAATTCAAAAATATGAATATATCTAATATATCATTTTCAACAAGTCAAGTGCCTCCTATTTCACTCGAAGTCTCTTCGGTGCTCACAATTTTTCTGCTCCATTCAGGAAACAGTTTTTCCGTTAAACAAGCGCGATTTTCCTCCTCTTCCATTTGCGTCACTCTTAGTGGCTGAGCATTTTTTCTGTCAGAATGAAACCAAAAGAGAGAGAAAAAATGAAAGGAATATAAAAAAAAACCGTAAGAAGCAAATGAATATCCCTTCTACGACGAAAATATATAAACTGCTATATATCTCCAAGATAAGCCACTGGTGCATTCCATAGAGCCTTGCGACATAGAATACATAGAAAAAGAAGGAAATTCTTGTACTGTATGGTATTTAAGCGGCATAGTAGGAGGGAAAAAGAAGTTTTCGTCCAGGGATTTTCTTTGTTGCGTGATCATATTTTCCCTCCCCGTTCCTTGGGTAGAAAAGATAACGATAAAGTTTTTTCTTATTCTTTTTTTATTTTGTTATTATTATTTTGGGTCTCTTTTTCCGTTTTCGTCCCACCCGGGTGGAACCTAGATTTGGGGTTTCCAGGGATTTCAAGGATATTTTCCTTCTTCCTAAGCTATCTTCCGACCAGAATGCAGAAGTAGATTTTGTGCTGAGCAGGATATATAGTGTAGGAACCAGAACATAGAAGAAAGGAATGGTTTTAAGAGAACCTGCATCTTTTTCCGCTGTGAATGGGATTGCATATTTTTGAGTGGTATTTGAGTTTATTGTTGTGGCAATGGCAAGCCAACAAGCGATCCCAGCCGAAGATTAATATGGGAAGAAATCCCTCTTCCTTATATTGGAATGTTATTAAGTGAACTAACATGCGGAAGAAGTCTGAAGATTCTGTTATTGTAGTATGTATGCTGCATTTATTTTATTTCCTTTAGAAGAAATAATGGAGGAAGGCATGCGTCCAAAATACTTTTGGAAATTTGCTGCATTTATTTCTAAGGTATGACTAGAAAGAAATATGCTGAATTCAATGCTAGCTATGATTAGTTCTCAAAAATGCAATCTAATAATGTTTTTGAAACAGACTTTTACATTTACGCTAAGATATTCTTGTAAAACTACAAACCTTAATTTTCACTCTCACACGAAGGTAGAAAATGTTATAAAATAGTTCCATTTATTAGTGTTAACACTGTCGTCGTTCAATTTCGATCAATTGTTATGAAATAATTTTAAGGCAAGTATATTTGGTTTCTTCTCGAATTGACTAGAGTAGTTTTAAGACAATCACTCATCCGCGAACATAATAAAGAAAGATGAAACTTCTTAAAAACTAATTTTACGTTAAGTGATCATACTTTTTATTAATTTCAACAAGATTGATTTTGAAACATTAAATCAACCAAGATATAATGAAGTAATATGATTGATCTTACAACCTTATTTTAAATTAATTTCGCACACAGTTTTCAGTTTCGACCAGACATTTGGAATGTTAATAAAAAGTCAATCACGACATAATAAAGAAAGATACAAGGTTTTTACAATTTATGTTTAACTTAATTAAACATACTATTTCTTAAAAATCGTCGCTTAGCAAGCAACGCCACCTATCTCAATTTTTCAAAATTTCAAAGAGGTAAAAAAATTTTAATTTTTTGCAATCATTGACAGATATTTCTGAATTTTTTTAACATCTGATAGAAACATAAGACCACAGATTCCTACCAAATGTGAAAAATAATTCTGAAACATTCGTTAGTGTTTGCGAAAAATGGAGTATTTTTTCCTCTTCGAAATTTAAAATTTGAGATAGGTGGCGTTGCTTGCTAAGCGATGAATTATGCGTAATGATTCTGCTTGTTTCTTTTCCTTAATACAAGCAATGTGTAACGGCGTAGTATTTAATGAGGTGTAGGCAAACCAATGTAGACAATGCAATTAGTGACACCTTTTCATGTTATTCAGTTGAATTTTTTTGAAATAAGATTAACTTATGTTTATCTCATTTATCTTCTAATTCATTCGCATTTATCTTTCCAGAATAAAGAAAAATAAGGACCATCCCGAATATCCTGTATTTTATACCCATTCTAATTAAGCTATTAGAAGTGTCATTTGTTAAAAATATGAGAACAATTTATAACCATTTTTTTTACTTTTGTCAAAACGGATATATTAAATAATTAACGTCAGAAGAAAAGTGGACATTTGGAGTTTCATTTATTTCAGAATGCATATGAAAACTTAAAATAAATATTTGCGTAGTGAATGACAATTGTATAAATTAAATGAACATGGCAAAAACTGAGTGAAAAAATTCTTTATTCATTTGGCAATATACAACCATCTTATTATAAAATGCATTATATTTTGAATGAAGAACCCATTTATTCAGTTGTAAAAGAAAGTAAATCGAAATTAAATATCAGGTTATAGTGCATATAGAAAACGTTACTAAAATAACAGTGTCAACTTCAATATTTTCTTCTTCGATTACATTTTATTATCTCGCAGTGAATTCTATATAAAGACACAAATCAATTCGCCTGTCACTTTTAAGAATTTTGTACGTGTATTTGTAACCAAATTTTAACCATAAGAACCTAAGTCCTAATTACCTCAATCGCTGCTTTGAACTTTAGTTAGAGATATCGGTGAATATTAGATGTTCTATAAATGCATACTCATTATGAAAGATCAATGACGCCTACACTCAAACCACGTTGATCTTCAAATGTTTTACTTACGAAACCATATTGGTGTATTTCGGGATACCTGCTTACGCCAATTATTAATATGTTTCTGTAGCACAAGATTAGTCAGATTTGCTTTTTTTTGTTGAGAATCTTATCTCTTGACATTAAAACCTAAGAGAACATAGTTAATAAGGCTAATGGGATTTTTTGAGGTATGATTCTTCAAAATAATAGTTTAATCAGATTGAATTCCCAGTTCTGTAAAAAGCACTGTTAACCAATTTATATTTGTTATTTTATACTTTTACCACAGTATAAATAATGGGCATCAATCTTTATACTGTGTAATATCTTTTGTATACAATATTGTTTATACTGTGTATACAATCTTTTAACTAATTGATGCTTGAAAAATTTTGTTAAAAACAAAAATAATACGTAATAGAAAAAAATTTCAAATGTTTTGAAGTTCGTTCCTTGTGTCTCTGACTCGCAAGATACATACAATTGTTCTGTTGTGAATTTCTTGGGCGATAGATTTAAGCTAATTCAATGGAATAAAACTTAAACATAATGCTTTAGTTCTTAGAGATGATATGCATTTAACTAGTACTTATTGTTATCTGATAACTTGCATAATTTCTCAGTGCAGCGAGATGAACTCGATGCTGCAACATCTTGGCGATGTACATCTTCATGTTGTGTTTTTTTTAACTGATCTCAGTCAAAAAAGACAAAATGGTGTTTATCTGTGCATTTTAATGTATTTAAATTCTCTCGGATAGAATACTAGATATATGCATATTATTAATTATATACTGAAAGAAATTCTCAAAATCATCAGATCCCGCTCTTTTCCTCCACAACTTTCTCAGGCCTCGGCCTTTGGGGAACTCTCCGTTGTCATTCACCTGACCCTTTACGTCAGTTCACTCTCCTCTATGTCCCACTTCCTTTCCAACAATCGTACACTGGGGGTCGGAAGAAAGTTCAGTTTCTGGCCTGCTGTCCTGTGACGTCACAATGACAACAATAACTGTTGCAAATGAAAGAAAGATAAATACTTTAAAAAGTATCAATTGAATGAGTTACACTGCAGTAAGCTCATTTGTCAGTTTAGCCATCTAATAGTCATTTGCTAGAGAATATTTTTAAGTATTTATTTTGTTCTGTTAATTTCAAGTAATTACTTATGTATTTAGTACGCACTTCAGAGGAAAGGAATGTCTTTCAGTAAATGAGAATTAAGTAAATAAAATATCCTCTACCTTCACAGCCTAAAGAGAAATTTTAACGTTCTCATCTAAAATGAAGCCTGAAATTGATTACTAACCCGGACCAGATAACTATTTTCATCAATTAATTCTGTTATAAATTATGCTGAAGCTACACGAAAATTAATCAACCTGATAAATAAATTAAAATATTTATTGCTTATAAAGCATCGTGTTAGATTTACTTACGCCAAGACTTTATGAAGAATTGGAACCATTTAAAAAAAGAATAGCCCACAAAGGAAATTATACTTAGAACGGGACTTTTGTCTATGAGTTAAGGATGGAATTTGAAGGACTTTAATGTTATGAATCCTAACACCTTACTTTTTATTGATTTATATTTATACCTATGTCAGTGGTGCCCAAACTATTTTCAATTCCGTCCCCCTCACTTCATGTAAAATTTTTCACGACCCCTCTGTGGGTCGCGACAAAGTTTTTTGAAGAAAAGCCTTATATTTTTTATTGTTAAATAAATTTCTTTGAATTTAGCGACCTACAAAAATCTCGCGACCCACGCGCACCAATGGCCTATGCTATAAATCCAATTGAACCGTGCCTTTCTAAAACTGAAAGCTGTAACATTAAATATCTTAAATTTATTTTTCATTACTGTGTACTATCGAGAGCCTACGTGGAACCAGAGACGTGCCTTCTGCTGCATGGTATCCATTTTGACACTTGCATTGGATTGCGCAGCAGTGCGCCTTAACAGCGAGTTACCTATCTGAAAAAAAATTGAGCTACTCTCTCATTTTGAAAAAACGAAGTTGCTGCATTACAGGGGTATTCTTTTATTAATTTTTGGAATAGGTACAATAATTTATGACCACCCTGTTTACATGCATTAAAAAGTAGAAATATCAATCGTTTCTGCTTTATGTTAAATTTTCCTTTTGACAGTTTCGGTGCCTGTTAAAAAATAGATCTAAGCACACGAAAAGAACTAAATTACAAACACAGAACAAAAACTACATGGTATGAGCACAAAATTAGGGAAGATATATTCATTAATTAGAAAACAGTAAGTGAAAGAAATTACAAAAACATGTAAACTTATCTTTATATTTAGAATGTAGAAATTACGATAAAATATGCAAATGAAAGCTATCACTTTTACTCAGTTAACCAATAAATTATTAATCTACATGACTAGTATTTAGATACAATTTGCAAATTTTCAAGATAAATCTGACAAGATTGAATTAATTTGTTCAGCCCTTTGTCTTATAATGACAGCCACTTTGGCCCGGGAACTCTCTAATAATTCTTTTAATTTCCACATCTAAATAAAGATAATTTTTATTAAATATCAGAATTTTTAAATTTGTAATTTTTGTAAGCATATCATGTTAATCCGTGAAAAATTGTCTTATTTTGATATATATACACACCCGAGGAGCAGAATGTTGTTGTACCACGAATAAATTTAAAACCTGTCACGCTAATTCAGCTTTTCCCAGCCATCCATGCTACTAACTTCGATGCAATTTCCCAAACAAAAGTACCTTCTTCCGCTCTCCGCCTGCAATTTTTCAGGAAACTTGGTAATTAGACCTGCCTATTCACTGGCCCGCATGTTCAAAGTTAATCAGCCTGGACATTCGAGAGCGTTTCGCCAAACGATAAAATCAGCTGACAGCCATCTTTCAAACGACCCTCTCTTCCTCCCTAAATTATAACGAGATGCAAACGAGTCGCATCTCAAAATAGAATCCTTTCAAATTGAGACCTGCTCTTACCAAGTGAGGAGTCATTAGCTGTTAGACTGGATTCGAAGTTCCCACTTTTGCCTGTCAACCTGACTTCTAAAGGACCACCCCCACGTAATGGCGTTCGGTGAGCCTCAAGTTGGCTAGGTAACTGCAGAGTTTGTAGCAGGTTGCTGCTGTAGAGTGTGAAATTCATTAACGCTGTTTCTCTTCGGAACTTGTTGTAGGAGTCAGTCACAGTTGGAGTGCTGATGCATTATTATCGGTGGTGTTTTCCTTGCTGGAGACACTTGATGGGGGTGATCGTTGCTGGTGATAATGATTTCCATCGAATGTGCCGAATTATGGAGGAGTGGGGATATGAACTGGGCTAATTATGATTTTATGTAAACTTAGTTTAGGTTGGGATTAATATTACTTTATTACATTCCTGCTCGCAAGCTGTGGTTTTGATTTCTTATCTGACTGTTAAACAATGAACCAAAAGCGTAGATTTAACAGACGCCTCGTCGAGATAACAATATTTGCAATGTAGCTTTTTAAATTTTAAATTGAATTTTATAATAAAAGTACTTTTTATAGCATCTATTAACTTTTTAATTATAAAAGATCAGAATTCTGACTTTTTAGAATTAAGTCTCAAAGCATTAGGGATGAATAATAATCACGAGGGTTATAAAAAGAATTTGAGGATATTTAGAACATTCCTTAAAGTAATGATTCAGGCTTAAAATGTTCAAATTCAAAATTCTAATAAGAATTTTTGTCATTAATTATATTTAAGGTGTAATAACAATAGAACATAGATTTAAAATATATTCTTATTCAGTTGACAAAAAGGTACAAAAATTCCAATTTAATATGATTAAAAAATAATTATTTGCATCTAAATCTCTTAACATTTACTAAATAACAGTTTTAATATTCTTTCAAGTCTCACGTTTTAGATGTTTTTGTTCATTTTCAGCTTTCTTTCTTGATTTTAAGCTAGATACAAGTTCAAATAATTTCCTCATATTTTTTATTTTTCTCTCCGCTCGAAACTTGCTTGCAGTTTTTAAAAAACGAACTGCCATAAAAACGACACCAACCTAGCTTAGTTTCTTGGTTTGTTTAGCTAAGAAATTTTAAATAAGACCGCTTATAAGGTAATAAGGGAGAAGTTTGGTGTCATAACTTAGTAAAATCGCAACTCTAAATATATTTTAGATTTTGAAGAAGTTTTATTCTCTTATGAAGAAGTTTTATGTCTTTCTACTAGGTGCACATATTCTGGAAATGTGATTTCATGGAAGTAGCCTCGAAATAATGATATATTTTAAGAAATTTTTCTACTAACAAAATGTGAATTCTTTTATTTTCTTATCTGCATTATTATCTAGATATATAGATATAAATTTTACTTAAATACTTAGAAGAAGAGAAAATTTTAGTGGCCATTATGGGTTTCCCATTCTACAATTTTATATTTATTTATATTTTATTAAAGGAAAATTAAATATTTCTTTAATGCAAAAAATAAAATAATTCGGTGTATATTAAATCAAACAATTCTTCTTCTCAATGCAATTATTGATATTTGTGTAACCAAGTATGATTGTTTAACCCCTACGTATCAAATGGTAACACCTGACTCAAAAAATACTGAATTTTTGATATTTAAATGTGTACTTAAGTCGACTATTAATTTCGCCATTTAACCACTAGAAATTACTTCGATAGGCTTAAATATCCCAAGTGACTTAGTGTCTTTTATTCTCTTAAATGAATTGAAATAAAGATAAATTTTCAAAATAGGAAGCCTCATGCTATGACGAGGTGAAATAAATTTATAATTCATGAGTTTAGATTAAATAATTCGAAAAGCTTTGTTAAAAATTAATTCTATTGACTCTGACTTGTTAATACTTACTCCGTATTGTTTAAATTATTGATGCTGCATTTAACGAGACACAAGTTTTTCAGAAAAACACTGCAGAGTTCTACTTTGTACAGTAGAGCCCCGGGAATCCGAACCCCATGAATCCGAAATTCCGGATAATCTGAATACCTTTTTTAATTTTCTGAAAGTTTTTACTGAAAAATGAAGGAAAAATAACATTTGCGATTCAGAAACAAAGCAATTGTTTATTCCTAACTTAAAAGAAGTATTCAAATTGGTTTCTAAGAATGAATACAGCGCCTTAATTAGTAGAAACAAACTCGGATATCTTCCTTTTAACCTAAACTTGTTTGCCACTGTACCATGCAAATCGCCGCGTGCTTTTTCCGTAGGCCTTCACAGAGCACCCAGAGTGAATACTCTACTACATTTGGTATATCAAGAATATTTAATTTCCCCGATAATCCGAATTCTCCGGAATCCGAACAAAGGTCAGCCCCAATTAGTTCAGTTTCCTGGGTTCTACTGTATTTACAACGCAGTTACATTGAATATCAGCATACGATTGTGATGATGAGTATTTTCTGAATTATGAGTGGTTACACAAATCAAATTATTCAAATGGCCAAAACCATTAACCTAGTTATCTCTTTTAGTGCTGAATCAATGTCTACGCTGACTTCTTTAAAATGTTAAGGAGTCATATAGTTTAGCAAACAAAACAAAACAAAAAATGAACTTAAATAACGCTAGATTGGGCCCGAGAAGCAGTAGGGGATAAACATCTCAACGACGTCATAAACATAGATATAAACCAGACATCCCCCTTTGTTTTATGTTCCTTAGTTTCCACCATAAAGCAAAAATATACCTCCTTCTTCTTTAAGTAGAGAAAAAACGCCGGTTCCCAACCCAGAGATAGACACAGTCCATAAATCAAATCACCGTAGGTTTTTAGCTTCCAGAAAAAAGAAGACAAGGCACTGCGGATGAAAAAAAAGGAATATCGCTAAATGTGACATAAAAAGGTTAAGGTTCTTATCCTATTCCATAAATCTAGGAGCACTTTATTTGGAACCAGTGATTGAAGCAATGCGGATCGGAGCGGTGAGGCTTTTAACGGGGTAATCCCGGGTACGGGGCAATTTATTGCCCCAAGGCAAGATGTCTGCCTTGAAAAATCGTTGCCTTTCTCGTTGTTGCTTTGTTATAGTATTGATCAGCCGATTTCGCAAACAAAACGTTTATCTCCAGGTTCTTTTATGGGGGCGTTTGTAATCAAGGAGTGGAGCGATTAGAAGGAGCCAGTGATGTCTGGCTTTATCCGCAGCCGCGCTAAAAGCGGGACGTGATATCGGGAAGGGAGAGATGCCTGGGAATGATTTTGGGTATGGGAGGTTGCTGCAAATGACTTTTAGTTACCCTAGCGTTCTTAATAATGCCTACTAGAATGTGATAATATTTTAATGAATTGTTTTATTGGGTTTTAAAACCATTGAGTAGAGGATTCATCTGAAAATTGCATAGAAAATCTTGAAGTTTCAAGATCGAGTGAGATATCTTATGTGAAGCAAACTACGAGGGTTGAAAATTTAATAGTGGCAACCATATAATTATAGCTGGTATGACATTTTTTACTTGCTTGAAAGGTTTATAATTCTTCGATGTAGTCACCAGCGATGTGTACAACTTGGTTCCAGAGATGAGAACGTCACAGAATACCAATTCTTTTGATGGTTCCTCTTGAGTGGCCTGTCACTTTAAGAATCTCTGTAACAGTACAGTAGCAATTCGTGACTGGATTTTTTTTTGCTCGCTGGGATTGGGAGTTTCTCTATCTGGATTTAAGCCGCTGTCATTATGATTTGATTCCCAAAGAAGAAGGTTTCGTGGCATTCACTACCGAGCAGTTCAAAGATTTTCAAAGCTATAGACAGCCCAGTCCAAACAATAAAATAATTTTGTGCAGCTTCAGATATTCTACAATTTTCATACCACCGGAAACAGATTATACACAACGCTGGTGATTACATCGGAGGTCTATAAGTATTTCAAACTAGTACCAACATTATATTGGGTGTAATTTTATGATTGCAATTACTAAATTTCACACCCTTGTGTTTACCAAACACCACCAGAAATATTGACGCTTTCTCAGATATCGATTGAATAGTTTTATTCGCAGTGAATATTCGACGAGGAAAAGAAGACATGAAAATATTTTAATCCACAGTTATACTGAGATAACTATCTTGCCTACACTGAGAAAAAAATTCTGGTAAAAAAACCATATTTGTATGGTAATGGCATTTCTGGTAATAAAACCAGAATTCTGGTGATAATCAGCAAAATTTACGGTATTTAAATCATTTGTTTAATAATCTTACTGTTCGTTCTGGTAACGGTTTACGAGAATTTCTGGTTTTCGAAATTATGGCTCTTTTTACCCACCTGTTTAGTAAAATTACAACGCTGAAAAGTTAATTTACCAGGATAAACGGTTTTCATACCATACACTTCGTTTTTTACTAGAATCACGATAACATTACCAGAATTTTCTTCAGAAAGTATGGTTCATTTTACCATATGTTTGGTGATTTGACTATGCTGACCTCTCTGACATCTACCAAATACAATGGTATCAGTGCATTTATTTTTTTTACCATGCCGTATGGTAAATCTCGAATATGGCGGCACTTTGTTGGATTGAAGTAGATAACGTTCCTCCTCAAGTATACCAATATATCAGAGAAAAGAAGGACATTAATGAAGTGTTGAAGTGTGAAAACATTCTATACCCTGATGAATCAATCCATAGCGCCGTCTGTTTTATGTATCTGTTAAGTGCGTAGTGCAATTTACTAAAAGTTTCAGTTTGAAAATGAAGGAACGTTAAACGAAAAATCTTTCTCTGTTCGCTCGGCCATGTTCAGCATGACGGGACATTCTCGCGTTAGAGCTGATTTGGATATTTACATACCCATTGAAAATAGACATTAAAGAAAAGCTAAAGGAGTGGGGATTTGAAGAACTGGTAACAGGAGTTTACTGGTAAGTACTAAATTTTATTTTGAATTGATTTTTCGGTAATGTTGAATTAAGTATATATGATTTGTGAGTATATATTTAAATAAAATTTCTCATTTATTGAAAGTTAAAAATTTGACAGCTGGGTAAATTGAATGTCGAAGAAAAAAATAAGGTAAATATATGCATATATATGTTCACAATAGTACTTTATTTGTAGTTTCTTTTCATATCAATCATATTAAACGAATTTTGTCGATTTCTTTTTTTTTGTTTATGCCTAGTCGGTGGCCTTCGACCCCATTACATTTGAATGTATAAATTAAAGGTAAAAATCTTTAAATAATTAGGAAATTTCTTAGCTCATGACTTTGTTTTTACAATGTGAAAAAAATGAAAATATATTGTTCACTTCCTTAATGCATTTAATGTATACTTCATCGATGTTCTGCCAATAATTTAATATTTAATTGCCGTTTATTTTTAAATACCTTTTCCTCATAAGTGAATTACGTTTAAACTTCGTTTTGCTACCGTTTCCTGAAATGAAATGTCGAAATTTTATTTTTCTTAAAAATTAAGATTATGAATACTAGGTTATTAAACAATTACTACAGACGTATGAAGATATGTTTAATTTTATTTTCATATGTATGGTGAGAAGGAATGCGTCAAAATTATTCAATTTTCAATAGTTTTTTGTTACATCAGATAATGGTAAAAGCAAAAATTAAATAATTTGTTATTTCCTGTATTTTATTTGGAAACCTCTTGCATAAATAATATGAAAATTATCAAAATCAAATGATCATAAGAACAAATTGAAAGAATGTTCCTATTACGTTTTTTTCCTTCATAACTTGAATATCTTTCTATCATTTATACTGTGCTTCTTAAAACTGTCATATCTAAAATTATATATTTTTTATGAAGAATATGGATGGGTAGAATATTTATAATTCTTTTTTGTTTTTGTCTTGTTAGACATTTCGTAAAAAATTAGCAATAAATTTATTTTCGGATCCTGGGATAGTTGAGTCCCTGGGTATTTTTCCAATTCCATACCATGATCTTAGGTTGATTCGAACTCTCAATTGATTCGAACCGGATCGGTGAGCGTTTAGTCATCTGCGGATGGCAATACTTCGAATGGAAATAAAACGGTTTTTTTATGCGCAACTGTAGTGGC
Organism: Araneus ventricosus; assembly: GCA_013235015.1. Classification (NCBI taxonomy): domain Eukaryota; kingdom Metazoa; phylum Arthropoda; class Arachnida; order Araneae; family Araneidae; genus Araneus; species Araneus ventricosus. The sequence goes on along the minus strand of BGPR01006297.1, from coordinate 33,562 downwards.
GGGTTGTTGACATGTTTTTGTCATTTGGAGATGAGAACGGGAGCAAAAAGAATATGGAGGCCTTTCTCGGAGGGTGCCATTTTTTTCTTCTCTTGACCGAATCAAATCAGCAATAATTTTAGCCCGTCTTTTTATGACAATTTTTTCTTGCCTTTTAAGCATTTTGAAACGAAGGCATAATTTTGTGATACTCTTGATCTAACAATTTTTGAACCCGGTACAAGCTAAGAACTGGAGAACTCAGTTCTGGAGCATACGCCGGAGACACACTCTTCCTCCTTGATCCTTGAGAACTTGAGAATGATATACGTGCATGAGATCGGGTTATATTTTCTGGCAATATTTTTCGTATTAGAGAAGTATCTTTTAAACTTATTTTATTATTTTGATTACTCCAGTGAAGAGTATTATGATTTGGATTAATAATAAATCATTTTTAAGAAAACCCGATCTCGTAACTGTGCCACCTCTACGAACTTTTCACTGTCACACCGCTAAAACACAAAGGTCTAGGAAAGACACATGTATTCAAGGTGCCAGTTTATAAGATTGAGACAATAGAAATTTTTTTTTATTTCTATGAGAACAGAATTTTCTTCTCCTGCAATTACCTTGAAAAACCTTTTGTGCCAAAACCGTTAGCACATTTTCACAATTCATGATCAAGACTTATAGAAATGGTGTTATTATCCAATAAAAAAATTTTTGTCAAACAAAATAAGCAGAATAACTGCAATGCTTTGTTGAAGTTTTAATAATAGTGACTTTGAAAATGTTCTCATTTTGAGGCTACTAATCATCTCTGTATTAATATGCACATATCGTTTATCATATGGATTTAGTCTACCTATTCATAACAAAAGAATTGTAATTAAATAATTCAATTTTGAGAAAAACAAATGTTTTGAAAATTGTTGAATACGAGTTGAACTTATTTCGTTTACTACAGTTAGTGGAAAATTTGTATTTATACAAATATCACAATTCTAAAAGCTCTGATCATGCTCGTTCAAAATATACTGCTAATTTAAATGTATAAAATTTAATAGGCAAGTTGAAGTGGGAAGAAATTTAGTTTATATAAATAATGCAGAAGTCGGTCCAACCCCCCCCCCCCCCCCAAGGAATGCATTTTCGAAATATAACCTTATTTTGCACAAAGAACTTAAGAGTGAATTTTTTTTGCTCATGAAACGTTCTAAATTAATTTTAAAAAATATTTCAGGTTGCTAAAATAATGTTATATTAGTACATAATTTTTTATCGTTTAGCTTTTAATTAATGTTTTTATTTTTTATGAAAATGTTAAAATTTTCTAGAACTAATTTTTAAAATTGATACAATTATAAGTTTCTAATCCAGGAGACGTTATTATTTTTCACTTAACTGATTAATTAATTTAAATAAAATTTCTAAAATAAGGAAATAGTTTCCTTATTACATTAAATTAAAACCTCGTAAGAAATTTTAGTTACTTTTATTCTGGACATAACATATATATCCTAATCAGAATTATTTGGTTATCGGTAAGAAAAACTAGTTTTCCAAATATGTACAACATTTCATATATTTGCTTTCAATTTTGGATATGTGATCAAAAACATGGACTTGAGTAAAAAGTAGGTCGTTAATTTATTTTTAGCTGCTGATAACTGTATGAAGAAAATGGACATAGCTCAAAGAAAAGAAAAAGTAAAGCAAGATTCTACCTTTAGAGGTCTAATGCGAGAAAAAAACATAAATCTTGATGAAAAGGGTAAAAAACTGCTGAATTTAATAATATAAAAAACTTTGTATTTTATGTTGAAATTTTGTTCCAATTTGTATAATGTTTAATTAAACCCTTTGCCCCGACCGGGACATACGAGTGCCGTTTTAATATGCTTGAAATATCAAGGTGTTAGCAAAATTATTTTGCTTATTAGCATTTATGCAGCAGCAGCCAGCTATTAGTGTTCACTATGTTACATTAATGATTTAAAAATTAAAATTTGTGTGTGAAATCATTCATTTGTTATTTTTTATTGAAAGTGAACTAGTAGATAACAGAAAAAGTATCCACTTAGTTTAAACGTAAATGTACCATCACTTTTTTTAATAGAGGTATTAGTCACGTTATTGAAGTTTAATAAATTGAGTAATCTAGCTATTTTACAAGAGGTAAAGGAAAGGGAGAGCTTACGCGCGCAGTGCTTTTTGAGCTTGCTATTTAGTAGAGGTTAAGCTTTCCTTAAAATGCTTCTATTTTTGTTTTATCATTTCTTTGCTGAAATTTTTGTATGATGAAGTCAAGAGCAATCAACGTAAGAAATGAGAGTACTACTTTAAGTGATCGATAATTAATCCCAATTCATTTTTTATGATCCTTTATTTTTAATTATAAAACATTATATTTACTAAAAGAACTGTTTAATGTTTTAGATTTTGTAAAAAGAAAAAAGTAAGTTTAAGGCGTTCTCTTCAGTTTTTAACTCAGTCTGCGAGATCTTAACATATTGAGAACCGTTTTTGCTTTACTATAAGAATCCTTCAAAATGTTAATTGAATTGTCTTACATTTTTTAGATGAAGACTTATCAACAGTCTACGCCAACTTATTTGTAGGAATTGTTCTACAAATAAATTGTAAAGCAATCACAGAAGTGGAGGCCAACAAAAGCTATAAAGTTGTTTCCTTAAGTTGCTAATCTTGGCGATATATTTGGCGACCACTTGGGTGACTTGGCGGCGAAGTTGGCGACAAAAGTAATTTTGTAGAAGGACCTCGAACCTTCAACCTATTTCTACTGGCTTCATGAACTTTCTGGAGATTACATCACTTCCTACGTAATGAAGTCACTTCCTGTTGAGAAAGTATAAAAGCAAGCTTTCAACACTGTCCAATAAATTGAAGTTAAATTTGAAATATGTGCTTTTGTTTTCTTAAATACTTAAAATAAATTCACTACATATTATGTATATTAATAAAGAAAATTAAATTACCAAGAAATGATAAATTTTAGTAATTATAACATTACTTAATAAATTTAACAATTTATAAAAAATGAATCAATGAGTTTTTGCATTTATTTTTACAGTTCATTTTTCAATCTGCCTCAGGCATTTGCATATTTACAAACATTCTGTTTTTTTAAAAAATCGTAGTGATGTTGAGAATTGAGTAAAATTTTACCGGTTAAAAAGCAAAAATAAATAAATATTAATGCGATTGGCATTATAAATGGACATACAATATCTCAAATTTTACCAGATAATTTGTAATAGAACCAGAGTTATTCTGGTAAATTTATCAAATTAAATGGTCTAAATTACCATCTTATTGATAATAGAACCAGAGTTATTCTGGTAAATTTATCAAAATAATGGTCTAAATTACCATCTTATTTGGTAGTATTACCTTTGTGTACGGTAATAATGCCAAATTCCATATCAAACGGCGTGGTAAATAAACGATATTTTTCTGGTTATTTTACCATAAAGTCATTACTAAACTGCTACGGTTAAAAATACCGTACTTTATGGTGTTCCATATGAGCCAGACAATACGGTAAATTTTACCATATTCTGGTAGTTTTGACCAGAATTTTTTTTCAGTGTACAAGAAGCACAAGAAAAAAATAATAATTTTTATTATGAAATAAATGTGCGGTGATGGAAACCCGCACTATTGAACATCATTTTGTCATCGTTCATCGTATCTATATATTTAAAATAATTTGGTGAAACCTTCAGAAATTTTGCCAGCCCCAACCACCCGACGGATTTCGATAAATTGATTTAATATGAAAGCTTGTGACGTCTAGATATGTCATCAAGGGTCGCCTGCCCTCCCACCCCACCCCATTTTCATACGAAATCGAAAAACCTTTCTCCACCATATATTCTCTATGGGCAAAAACCTTTAGATAGTTCGCCAGCCTCAACCACCAGACGGATTTCGACAATTTGTATTCCATGTGAAAGTTTATGACACCCAAGCTATAGACGTCTGAATATGTCATAAAGGGACGTCAGCCACCCAGTGCCCTTAATTTTTGAGAGATATCGCAAAATAAACGGGATATATTAACAGAAAAAACGGAAATTTATTTACAAAATAGTACAGTGTTCCTGACCCTCAAAAACTGGATTGATTTCGCCAATTTATTACGTCACTTCTTTCAAATAACTAACGAATCAGAATATCCCGCTTTCTCGTAAGTTTAAAACAGTATTTTTCATTTGTATGCAGTTCTATTGTATTTCATTGGAATTAAATTTAACTTTTATAGCAGACGATTTTGTTAAGACATATATATAAATATTATCTTAGTTTTAGTTAATATTTAATTTAAAATCAATAGCAAACGATTTTGTTTCCTTTCTAAATTTATTTTTATTAGATTGGCAACAAGAAAAATAGTTGTTGTTAAAAATCTTTTACGGAATCCAGAGTTGTTAAATAAGAGAATGAAGTTATTTCTGGAACATTTTAATTTTGCGATGACTTTTTGTTTTCATCAATAATCCCAACAGTTCCATCAAAATGGAGTGTCAAAAATATTGTAAAATACCTTTTGTAGGTGATGGAAACTATTTATTTAGGTCAATATCATTCCGTATTTATGGATCTGAAGACTTTCATGCCGAAATTAGTGAGAAAGTTATACAAAGCATTACTACTAGTTAGGATTTATTGAAAGATTGTACAATTTTAAAGGAATCTGTTGTCTACAAAGAATATGAAATCTGAAATCTAATATGATTTTATGGTCTATTCCACTGATCTTCATGCAGTATTTGAAATTGAAAAAAAGCAGTGGCTGAGAGCCTCGAAGCAGCGAGGTGGCAGGGGCAGTGCTGACCAGTGGATGCTGGCTGCGAAACTTTATTAAAAGGTATGATTTAAAAAGAAATACATCATATAAAAGTACAAATGACAAAGATTTTTTTAAATACGTGGTCTAAGTTTGTAAATATGTTCTGCCGTCGAAATTTCAAATGGAAGCACCCATTGTCGATGCGGGTGAAACTAGAGCGTCTATAAAGTTTGACTAAATTTTCGTTATTATAACGTGAGATGATGAACTTTTTGCGTTTGCTTAAAGAAAGTGTTCATCACCATTTTGAGTCAATTTTCTTTAACGTTGTTGAGAATCATCGATTTAGCACAAAAAATATACCTTGTTTACATGATTATTAAGAACAGAACACTTAAAACACACATTTGTTTTTTGCAATTTCCAAAAGGTGAAATCTCATCTTTTGGACAAAAATGTCTTCAATGGACTTTTTCCTGTGAAAATACCTCAAACAGACGACCTCTCTGCCGCCATTACAGGACTTTCGATGACGTATTACCGATGCTTGCGTCAGCGTGAAAGCTAATATGCTGAAAGCGTAACAAGTAATAAAAAAAAAATTTTTTTAAGTCAATTCCTACTTAGGTCAGAAAAGAAAAATTTTAATTTAGAAATTTTTTCTCCCATAAAAAACTAAAATTAATTAAATTTAATTAATGAATCAATATTTGAAAAAACTGTATTAACATCAAGTGTCATCCACTACAAGTTTAAAAAATGTATTTGAACTTGAGTGGATGAATAAAAAGTATTTTATTAACGATTGAATCTTGAAAAAGTCGCCAACTTTGCCGCCAAGTCGCCAAAATGGTCGCCAAATCTGTAATGTTAATAGTTTTCGAGATATAATGACAAACATACTGCGCATGCGCAAAGATATGGCTAAAATATGGGGGTGCTTCGATGATCTCATGGGCCATCCATATACCCAAGAACCAAGTCTGTAATTTAATAGTTTTCGAGATATAATGAAAAACGTATTGCGCATGCGCCACATAAAATATGAAATAACAGACAAACATACAGACAAGAAAGCGAATTAATATTGCATTGTCATCTAGTTGTGAGCTATGTTTAAAGTTTCAAGTCTCCTGCTCATCGGGAAGTTAGTTTAAAATCGATTTCAAATTTGAACAAGATATATATATAAATATATATATAGGGAGGGTGTGAACTAATAGTAGGAATTGAAAAAATAAAGGTATCCTTGAGATAACTAGATGTTTTTCTCTCTTTCTACACGTTTGGTCATGTAACAGTTTTGGAAATCGCGAATAAATAAATAAAGTGTTAAGGTTTCTATTGTTAGCTATTAATATCCTATCAGGTAGATAATATTTAAAAATACACAAAGATCTCCTATTTCCACACCACATCAACGTTAATGATCATGCTAACGATTTTTTCAGTAAATAGCGATCCATTTTTCGAGATGTTTTTTCTTACTTATAAACAAATAATTTCACACATAGCAAGCAATAAAATATGAAATATTTTTTATTTATTATTTTCATCAAAAGTTTTTTTCATCGGCCTTTCTGTAGCTAACAAGTAAAGAGTTTAAGCTTTATGATCATCACTTGCAATGCATTTTGCCAGAATCATAAACTAAAGAATTATACTAACAAGTTTGAAATTTAAAATAATATAATAAATAATAATATAATAATATAATAAAATAAATAAATATAGCAGAAGAAATTGATTCCATTTTAATTAATTTATTTGCTTCCGTATTTTATTTTAATTCAATCATTTATTTTTACTAATTTCTCTGGATAGGATTATTAGGTTTAATGCCTCAACAGGTTTGAATACGTTCAGATAAAAATAAAACGAAAACATTTTCAATGAATAGAATTTTCATATCAAACATAAAACGTTCTACATATGTTGGTTTCATTGATTTCATTATTATTTTTAAATTTGTACCTCCTTACTATTTATAAAGCATGATTTATTTTAATAAGAGTTTATTAATTATGCTGCATTTTTTATGAAACAAAAATTCACCACTACGTTTTTCCTCGTTTCCTCAAAAAATCCTATATCCTTGCATGTGGAAGAAACATATTTTCTTAATACAATTCCTAAAATACCTCTTTTCTAGGATAATATCCTGAAGGATATCTAATACGTCCCATCACTTTTATAAACAGCCCTAATAAATAACCACCGAACTGTGGAGTTGATGGATAATTACCGAATTCGATTCAGACGGGAAATATTTTAACTAACAGTCACGAAGACGCTTAATCACCTGCTTAATTTAGAACTGCAGGAAAAACCAAAGAAAGATGGCGGAAAGAGTTTCCGTCAATCTGTGGCGAAAAATTCCATGCGGTCGTGGTTCGATACAATTAAGTCTCACGCAATTCTGAAAATCTCCCCTGACCACAGCTGGCGGTGAGAGAAACGTTAAGACCTCGTGACATTGCCGAGTTTTAATTCCTGATCCCCCTACCAGACGCATTTAAGTCTAGCTGGCTGGTGTTGAGGTATTTAATTCGGTAAAGAGAGTGGGCAGTTGCGTAGGCTTCTAACCCTGCATACTAACCATTTCCTATTTAGTTATATAAGAACTAAATACACTTTAAATATAATGATTATCTTTATTTTTTATATAATTAAAATTCCACGTCGGCCCAGCGTATTAGCGCACAGAAAATGGACTGTTTCATGGTGCAGGCGCATAACATCCGGCTTTAATTCTAACGTGTTCAGCAGGGTGGATGATGAAATTTGTAGGAAATGGAATTTGAATTTTGGATTACATGTTAAAATGTTCAATTATAGTTTTATTTGACGAATTAGAAAAGCCATTTACTTTAGAAAGTAGTGTTGCTATTCATTAAGTTTCCAAAATCAATATTCTAAATAATGAGAAAACTTGACTGAAGCAATTGATAATTTAATTCTAAGGATGGCTATAATCATTAGAAAATTGGAAAATATTATGATATAGTTCAGAAATGTTCTATAAATGTTCTTTAATGTTCTATAAAAGTAAACACAATGTAATACAGGGAATCCGAATAGGACTGCCGGTTTCTAAAACAATATAGCAAGCAAACTTTTATAACTATTTGAATTTTGTTGAGGGAAATTAATACGCGAGTCAGAAAATTTTTATCACCACTCTTCTTTGTGTTTATATCAAATAAAACTGGCAAGTAGCGCTTTGGTTTCGGAAGCTGTCAATCGTTGTAACTGCATGATAATAATTGTATGCATAAATAAAATTACTATATGAGCAGCCGTATCGAACAGAGGAATCATCGGGTCTATTGTAACAATATTTCACTAAATTGTTGCCACCTTTAATGATTTGGAAGCCAATATTGTACAAGTCGGTACATGGTCTTTTCGGACAGGGAAGGATTTGAGTTTCCTGTAGGAATATTTTGATTACAGAATCACTGCATTGAATTCTCTTTAATAGATTGTTCACCATGCGATTTTTTTCTGTCAGGTTACTTGAAAGAAGAGGTCCATTCAACGGTTATGCTTTCGTAGTACCGTCTGGTAAAAAGATATAAAACGAAATTTTTATCTAGACTATTTCTCACATATGCGCCTCTGGAAGGTTGAAAAAAATATAATATTCATTAATATATGTCAATTGATTCATTGCGAAGGAAAACAACTGCACCAGCGACGAAAAAGTCTTTTTGAGCCCCTTCAAAAGCAATGACATGTCTGACTCCCACATCGAATTACAAAATTTTTGATAATTAAGCCAAGCTATTCAGATTAAAGTAACATTTTAACACTCAAAGGCACGGTCTGGCGAATCACTTTGACTCGTATAAATATCTCTGATATCCTTTATTTCCATAAATGGATTGAAATAAATAAATATCCCATATAGGAAGCGTCATGTAATAATGAACTCAAAAATAATCGAAGTTCAAGAGGTTAAAGGTTAATTTAATACATTAAGGAACTTATCTAACCAAAGTCTATCTCTTGATATTAATTTAGATGTTCTCATTTGATTAAAGTACTTCCCATATTAAGACCTAAAACGTCCGTATTTTTGGATTAATGATTAATTGCACTATTATGCTTTGTGAAGAACAATTTGTTAGAACAGAGATATGCTCAACTTCCAATCAGTAAGCATTTCTTTGACAGGTTAAATAGCAGAAACTTACGCTGAATTTGGGTTTTCTTAAAGAGAGTTTAATTAAATGGCATCTCTAACGAAAGCAAAATGTTTTTAATAGTTTCTATTCAAACAAAGGAAAACAAAGAACTTCCAAAGTTAACGTTCCGAAGTAGTTAGCGGTTTATTTAATTCTAAGAGTTTAAAAAGTTTACTAAAATAAATGTATTTTATAATTGTTTTGTTTTAACGGCACCGACTGAATTCATTAAAATAAGAGAAGTGTGCTACTTTAATATGAATATAAGTGTCAAGAGTTGCTTTCACCATAAAAAAAACATCCAATATGTAAATATTAATGCAGTAATGTTTTCTTTCCTGGGAATCCAAAGTCGTATATAAAACTCCCTCACTTCCCACTGTTTTCTTGGGTGATACAATATTAGATATTTCGATCAGAATTAAATTAGTTTATTAATTATTTTATTTACGTGCAATTTTTACGGGTTTTTTTGCTTAACGCCAGTGACAAATTGTCATAGAGTACCGGAAAACGGACACGTGGAAAATTAGTGAAACATAATATAAAATGTTTTGGCTCCGTTTATAAGGTATAAAAGATAGAAGAATAGAAAATGCGGACAACGATATAGCGATACTGCCGAAAGTGTTATTTACAACTGTCAGGTAGTAAACTTAATATTCCGTAGCCACACACTCTTTTATTACCAAAATCTTAATATATAAAATTCAATGTCTGTTTGTTTGTGTGTTTGAACTTTATACAATTCTACACCTCTTGACGGATTAGAACGAAATTTGGTACACATGTTCCTTAGCACCTAGAATGATTAACTACGAAATTAATAAGTTTCTAACTCCATCTAAAACTGGTGAAAGGGGGGGGGGGGTTAAAAGGTTTAGCATTTTCCTGCTTGACTTGGAACTTATCAATCATAGTCCAGTAACTATTTTTACACCATTTTAAGTTTTTTTAAAAAAATAGCTTTTCAGTGACACCTGTTCTATTTTTGGATGACTTTTTCTCTCATTTTTAATCAATGTTGAAAATTAATTTGAACACAATTTGTAAGTAGACCTTGTTTATTCCAATATCTTTAAAAATGTAAAAGCACGTGAGTGATTAAAAAGCTACATATTTTTATATTTATCTGTTTAATCACACGTGCTCTTATAGTTAAATTTATTTCTGTGAATATTTCCATCATTGGTTTTGAGATCACGTGATTTTAGCTCCTTATATTTTCATATTTCACCGTTTAATTACATGCGCGCTTTTACCAATGTTAATCTCAAGTTGTTTTCCGTGGATATTTGCTTCTGCGATCATGAGATTTTAGCTCCTTAGATTTAGAAATGTATAAACAAAAATGAAAATTCGGCCAAATTGTTTTCAAATCCGCGATGGCACACTCGATAGTCGGTAATCCTTATGTTCTTAAGTTTAGGGCTTCTGGATTGGTTTTAAAAGCGTGTCAACGGACAAAAAAGAAATTTTCATTCACCTTTGCATTTTTAACTACAGGTTTATGGTCTCTTTTTTTTACCTTCGTAAAATTTATACTTCAGGTATTAATTTTCCCCATCAACAATTGTTCTCATACCAATAGAGCTCAAAATCAAAATATTATGTTTTGAATCTATATCTGAAACATGCAATTTCTGTTTAGAACGAAATTTGGCACACATGATTCTTCACATCTGGAAGGATTGACTTTCTATCTAATATTATTATATATTATTATTATTTTTATCTATTAATTATTATTTTCATCTATTATTATTATTTTTTTTATCTATTAATTATTATTTTCATCTATTATTATTATTTTCATCTATTATTATTAATTTTATCTATTATTATTATTTTTATCTATTATTATTATTTATTTAATTATTTTAAACATAATTTATAACGTTTTTGCTTGCTGTCATTTTAAAACTATTTCACTTTTTAATTTGCCACGTTCTTTTGTTCATGTTAAAATCAATTTGTTTTTTTGGACAATCCTTCTTTCATTTCCTTTCAGCTTTAAATTTTCTAACTACAAATTTTTGGTCTTCTTTTACCTTCGTATTATATAGAATTCATGAATAAATTTCCCTATTACCCAATACTGTCATATCATTCGGATATCTAGGATTTTTTTATAGTAAGGTGTGAATGCGGATCACAAAATTTGAACCAAACACATATTTTATATATTTTCACAAAAATATTAACTCTACCGAAAATATTTTCAAAAGTTATTCACGTTGACATTCCATTGTGAGCACGGTGCATCTTGTGTAGTGAATATATATTTGAGAGCTGTTGAATTTTGTAATTGCTGATTTTTATTAGCAGTTGATATCAAGATATATATCAATTAGTGGAAAAAATGTTATAACGTGTATTACCCATGTCTACAAGTTAACATATGGTGCTTTCAACAGAGATTTGTTTCATATTACAAACTACGATCTGAATGTTTTAAAGATATGGTGGGAACAAATAAACCTTGACTAACAAAATATCAGCCAAAAGTGCATGAATTAACCAAGAATTTGATTGCTGAAGAGAACAGTGAACCTCTCATTAAGGAACTGAAACATTTTTAATTAATTTGGTCCTTACGGAAATCCAATCAAAATGTCATACAGTGTTGTTCAAAATTATTAGAACGGACTGTTAAAATATAATCTTTTGTTCATAAAGTTTTAAAAACTTTATAATTTTCTATTTTATTTTGATTTTCTGGTACCTTATTTTATCCTCGATAAATGCATATAAGTTTTAGCTATTTTATGAAATATCACTATTTCTTAGAAGAGATAATTGTTTTAAAGAGTATATTTTAGCTGTTCAAAATTATTCTAACGGCTGTGAATATGAATTGAATTTTTTTTATTTTGGTAAATTTTAAGAAAATTAATAGATGGTAATTAGTTATTTTGGTCTCTGAAGCAGTCAACAATAATGCCCAAGAGTTAAGAGATTTTTGTTGATCATCGCCACCTCTTTAATGAAGATAGGAAGAATGGGGGTATCACATGAAAACCTAGCAAAAAGTAAAATTCGTCAGAGTTGGGTATCTACTATTTGTGCAAGAAGAGTCAGACGACAGGATTCATCGAGAACAGGAGAGGGTGAGGCATTAAACCGAAAACAAGTGCAAGAGAAGACTCTGTGATTGTAAGATTGGCACAGAAAAAGAATGATGCATCGTCAAGAGATATCTTGGAAGACTTGAAATTGAATGTGCCAGCTCTAACGGTTCGTCTTAGAATCAAGAACACAGGGTTGATCATCTGTATCAAAGAAAAAAGATCATACATCTCAAAACGAAACATAGCAAATATGGCAGAAAACATTGACCCTTGCAAAAGGACATATTTCGAAGATTTTAAAATTCTTGGAAAGCCTTTTATTGTCAACCGAAATCAAATATTAACTTTTTTTTTATCAGAAAAGAGTAAAACAGTGTCGAGACGAACAGGTTAGACGCATTGACATATGGATATCCTACAGAGAGTAAAACATGGAAGAGGAAATATGATAGTATGGAGATGGTTCCCTCTAAAGGTGTTGGTTAAATTGGAATGAAAAAACGGTAAAATGACTGTCAGTATGTGCGTCGTACCCTGTACCAGAATCTGAAGAAATCCATCAGAAATTTGAGTGTAGGGCGACGGTTTATCTTTCAAAGAAATAATGACCCAAAGCACGCGTCAAAGATTGTTTCTCAAAAAGCAAGATTAAGATACTGGAGTTGCCACCACAAAGCCCAGACTTTATTCCATCACGAATTTATGGTCAGTTTTGCATCGAAAATTGTCTTTTGAAGAGAGAAGAATTGAAAATAAATTTTTTTGTGAGAATCAAAGATTAATGGAGCAGTATCAACCAGGAGGCAGCGAACAAACTGGTTGAAAACCTCAATCAAAGACTGAAAGCTGTGATTGTGGTCAAAGAAGGTTCAGATAAACATTAAACATTGATATTTTATTTTGAAAAATTGTTGTTATTTTTTCGTTGTAAGATTTTGTCCGTTTGAATAATTTTGAACAAAGCACAATTTAGAATTATATGAAAATGCCCCTGTTCTGACTTATTCTGCGATAAAGTTTGAGTTCTTCGAAGCTTTTTCTAATAAATAAGACTGAAATAATAATAAAATTAATATATTTGGGATGTAAAATAAATAAATTTATTTTCTATAATAAAAAGTGTACAATTTTCATTAGCGTTCTTATAATTTTAAACAGCACTGTGTAGCTCTTGTCCTTGCTCAATCAAGAATAGCTCTCAGTCTTTTGGATGGTGACCATATAGCACATTCTCCGTTACAATTATCTCTGATTTTACTCACACTGAGAATCCTATATGAAATGCAACAAAAGGTCTAATGAGGCGATTGCCCAACAAATTGAAAACTTATCATTTAAACATACCATTTTATCATGTTCGTTTCTCCCATGGCATGTTCTGGAATGAAAACTCCAAGCCATCTTTACATATATGCTCCAAAGGGTGAGATCAAAAATAAAATGTCGTTTATTCGTAACCTTTAAAGTAGTAATTAATAAGGTATTATTAGTTAGGATTGAGGGTACTAAAACCTCTTAATGACTTGTATATTAAAAGTCGAAAACTATACGATATAAAAGCATATACGTTTCTTCTTTTTCTTTCATATGTATAGAACAGATGAACGCGTGCGCAACCGCGGGTACAACGGCTAGTATATAAATAAAAAATCTAGTAAACTTTAAAAATAAGTTGGAGCCTTACACAATTTTTTGAACGGTATGACCGCTTCGGATTCATATATCAGAAAAATGATTTTGTAATCATATTGTATAATTAAGGTTATAATTCTCTCAAATGCCTCTACCTTGAATACCTTTTCTAAAATTCCTAATTTACATTTAAATAAACTCTGTTTTTACTTTTGCAGAAATAAATATATTTTTACCTGAAATAAAATACAGCAAACATCTTATGTCTAACATTTTCGTTCTATGTATTTCACTTAAGAACAACAAGCTATAATGACTGTCACCTAATTGTACTGAATTGAGGTTATTTGTCTTAAGAACAGTCAGTTAAACGATTTTATTGCTTTAAGCGTAGTAGAATTACATTTTATGGCATTTCTTTCTGCATTTGTCAGAAAATATTTGAAAAAATATTACTAGATCATGCTGATTCTAAAGCAATATCTTAGAATTTGAAGCAAATCTCAGTATTCAAAATTCAAAGGATAATGAACTATCAGTATTGAATTGATATCATTTTTTAGTTGTTATTATTTTAGTCAGATGAACTTTAAATCACGAAACAAACAAAAAAGACATAAATTTTAACATATAGTACGAACAATTTGAAAAAATGTAGTCACATCGTGATGATTCTTCAAGTAACAATTTTGGAATTATTATTAAAGATATTAATCTTCGGATTTTATAATAAACATAAGCATTCTTCCTTGATCATCATCTCCTCTATTTTTTAAATGCTTAGATTTCTCATTTGAATACATCCAATACAACTTGGTTTAATCAGATAGAGCATGATGATTCTTCAAGTAACAAGTTGGAAATTATTAAAGGTGTTAAGCTTCAGATGTCATAATAAACGTAGACATTTGACGATCCTCATGTCCTCTGAGTTTCTCAATTCTTAGATTTCTCATCTGAGTATAAGAACAAGAAAAAATACAACTAAGTTTAATCGAATTCATTCAGTGCCAAAGCTTAATTACTTTTAAATTAACCACAGATGTTCTAAATGATTCTGTCGACCTGAAACTTTTTTGAAGGATTTTTCAAACTCCCTTACATCATTTCAAAATAATATGAGGATAAAAAGGAACATTACCTTCTACGCCAATATTCACCTTTCCTATTTCAAAAATTTAAAGCTTAGATGTCTTTTGGCTGTTAGAGTTTATATCGAAGTGATAAAACTGGAAATAAATGTTGATACTATCAAGATGAATGAAATTGTAATGATACCCGAACTTTTTTCAGCATTTTGGTTCGTCTTGGGTGTTTTTCAGAATTAATTTTGTTTTGAAATATTCGTTAGTATGAATTGCAATGTGAACTACACTGGAAATCATTTATTATCATTTCATTTTAATTTTTGATAGTTTTATTTATCCCCAGACTTATACATCAATTATAGTTTTATGTAACTCCATTTTTGTATACTATATTGTCTGGAAACAAATAATTTTAATTTACATTTTAACTTGTTTCTGTTTTAAGAATTGAAAGGATATGTTCCCAGTAATGACAGTTTATGAATTTCTTTCTTACTATAAACATCATATGGGTTTAAGCTCCTCACACTTTTCCACAGTTTTTGTTTGCATTTCCATGTTTATGTGTCTATATATATATAAAGTCATATCTTAATATTCAAAATGACAATTATTAGTCATATCTATAATGCAATGCAATTTTTTTTAATTATACAAACTATGAAATATATTCTAAGAAATAAAAATAACAAATCATATAATTTCAATAAATAAAAATGCTAAATATATACTAAGAGCATAAGGACAATTACGACATGTATATGAACTCTGTTACATTAAAAAAATATTGAAAAAAAAACAATCCAGAAATTTTGAGTTTTCAACAATTAAATTGCTTGCACAGCTTTGGATGTGATAATAGCCGGTTAAATCGATTTCATTGTACAAATCATCCCAGTTACCATTGTTGAAAAAACAGAAAGGGTAATTAACCCTAAAAACGAAAGAAATTACAAGAAAAGATATCATACATAACCCTAAATTAATGCATCGCTATACGAAAAGAATATTGCATGTATCTCAAATAAACATAACAATATATTGCACTTATTAATTATTGCACTAAAATTAATTCATTCAATATTCTATAAAAATTCTTAATATTTTTAACTAAGAATTATAATATCAATATTAAGAATTAAAATATCAATAATAATAATTTTATAATATCAACAATTTACCTGTATACAAATAATTATATATATATATATATATTAATTATTAAAATAAATCCTTATTTTCTCATATTTAAAATAAATCCTTCTTAACGATAGTTAATTTTTAATAACGAACGAATTATTTCTACTTCAATCCTATGATAAAAAAAACACTTCTACTCTGACTAGACTCGCAAGAGTCGCAATATTTCTAGAGCCTCAACTTCGGTACTTTTCCCTTTTTGGTATTATAAAAACTCTCCGCGTCTGCGTAATTTCCTCTTTCATAATCATGTAACGCACTGAGCAGTTCACGCCGTTTTAAGCGTAATTATCCACTCCTGGCCATGGATTTAATATTCCCATGATCTTTTAGAAGTTTAATCTATTACTGAGTACTCTATAACTAATTTAATTTTGCCTATTTTCGAAATGTAATAAAATGTTTTAAATATTTAACGACTGCAATCTTCTTCAACTACCCTACACTTCACTTAACGGAACAACGTTTCATATATATATATATTCTGCTGCTTTTTATTAAACTAATAAAACTGTAAACTTGAAAATTCTAATTTCATTAGTAACTTTTTCCTACTTTTTTAAGTTTTATATATTCAATTATTTGTTATTATAATTACCACTGAATATCATAATTAATTTTTCCTCAAATTCCCTACTAGATCGCTATTACTACCTATATCTACTATCATATAGAATTAAATTTTTATTAAAATCAATCGATTAATTGTACATTATTATTGAAAATATTAAAATTGGGAACACAACTACACAAAACTTCAGAACTCTTACAAGCTAGAGAGTGAGTGAAAAGTCGATTGCAAATTTCCATCGTCACAAACATGAAAAAAGTAAATTTAAATAAAAGCGTGTAAAATAATGCAACCAAGGAATAAAATAAAACACTGATTTCAAAGCTTTATTCTTATTTGCGCTTCTGTTTTGTGGAACTTAATTCGTTAAGCAAAACTATCCTAATCACATTGGGCATAGATTATGATTATGATAGTTTTAATGAGTCAAATAAAATTCCTCAGAACTTCAGTTTTATTTTGGGATGGTCCCCTTTCAGTGAACCACTAGTGAAACTGCTTTGATTCGAGTCATCCACTAATAGCAGTAAAGCTTTGCTCGGAACTTGACATAGTTCAGTACGTGGAGTGTCTCAGACGCGTGCATTCACCCAAGCCAGCGTCATTTGGGATAATTAGAGCAAGGCTTTCGATTGCATTACAAATGTCACACATGTGTTCATACATATATAAAGCATCCGCTACACACTTGCAGCACTGAATGTGACAGCAAAGTTCGTTAACTCATTGAAATGAGAAGGTCAAAGCAGCATAATTAATTAAAGACAATATTCTGCCAAGGATAATTTCATCAGGTTCTGCACAGATATCAGATTTTGGTTTTAATATGATATTAAGATTTATCCTGGACGCCTGGTTGCATATTTCATTGTTTATTTCACTTATTTAATCATGTCTCTCTGTGCTTTTGAATATTAAGAGAAAATTTAGGTTGAGATTTAATAAAATGGGACTGCAGGTTGATTAATCTTTGATCTTTAGTAATGTCTTTAAGATTTGGAAGGGGAATGTCTTGGTGTTTGGTTGTCAGTAGACCTTTAGAATTCGTTTACATGAATGGCATCTGGATTCGCAATCATAAGGTTTATGTGAGAAATGTCGGAATATTTGGTATATTGGTAACCTTTTAAACTTCTACATTTGAATATAAAATAGAAATGAGAAAATTTCCAATTAGTTTTCAAGGTCTGGTAATTTGTGAATAGAATTTTCTGATTTAAAATTTTGCAATACCTTTTTGTTAACAACGTAATAATTATCAACATATCATATTTTTGTAAACATTTTAATACTTCAAGGTCTTCACCGTTCATCTTTTTAGGCTTCAACTTTTTTTTTTAATTTCATGGTTATATAAGGTGTGATAGATTAATAGGATGTTTCTAAAATAGTCCCAAAATTTTTTAATTTTCGCAAGAAAAATTTTTGACAAAGAAACATTCGTGATTCCATAGCATTTAATAATATTCATGAACGGAAATTCACATCATTCCAGAATGTCTGTTTTTGCTTACGCACTGAAGTTCCGTAGAATGTTTAGGCTTATAGAAGAGTGGATTTCGTATCACGGCTACTCCCACCATTTCTTTCTGCCGTACGGAATTTGCGTGGATTACCAAGTGGTGCCGTTTTCAGTTATGAATCTCTTGGACAAAGATTAACCCAACATAAGCTTGTGTTCATCGTTTGAACAAAGTCATTTTGGTGAATTTTTAATTTGTGTCGAAACTCATGCTGAAACGCGATCATCGATTCCCCACACAGCTTAAAACAATTGCATGCAAAAATACGCTTTTGGTAACGTCCACAACTCATGTCGCTGACTAAAATTCTAATGCTCTGAGAAAAGAGACAGAAAATCACCATTCTCACACTTACCCCTCTCTCCAAGGCCGAGCATGCGCTGTTTCAAAAACATTCGGTTTATCTGCCTCACCCTGTACTTCTGAATGACTGTTGGGGACGGCCTTCTAAATCTTTTTTGCTTCCAATGAATTTACGTTCCAAATTTAATAGCTTTTAACTCCCCATACTGATTTACTCTTTCAAACTGAACGTAAATTACGAGTCATCTAAAACCTTATAAAGATTGAAATTTGTTTTAACCCTTTCTAAGGCCGTGGGAATATACTTCCCACCAAATCCATCAATTTTTAAGTGATTTTTTAAGGTTGGCGTAAGTTCTCGTCAAATTTTCGATGAAACAAAACCCTGGATGCTCAAATTTCTTATCTCAAACCATAACGAAGTGTCTTGACTTGGTAATTAATTATTAATTAATAAAATTAATAAACAAAAAACAATGACATCCAATAAGCTAAATGAATTTCTTTTTTTAAGTTAATATCAATACCAAACTTATTTTATTATGCCACTACTAGAAAAAAATGGCCTTATAAAGGGTTAAGCTATTTCGTCAATGAGTTTTTAGATTTATTGTCTCTGAATCGAGATTTTTCAGTTTCCATATTTATGAGTGATTTAGAAATCGTATATTGTATTGGGCACAGGATAGAAGTGTTTAACCATCATATTCCACATTTTTTTATTGAATTAGATTACTTTATGTAGGCATTTTTTGAAAAAAGGAACCAAAGATTTCCGTAGGCTTCATTTTTCTAAATTCTAAATTCTAAGGGCAAAGTAAAACTGTGAACCAAATTTTGCTATTTTGCTTTCAAAAAGGCGTATATTTATTGGACATTAGTTAAGTTTCCTATAAACTGTCTGTTTATAACTTATCTGAAGATAGCATCCTCATTTTCTTGTGGCAGAGAATATTGAAAATTAGGTTTCAAAAGTCTTTTCCAGGATTAGATTACGGTTTAAAATTGCAAGGTTCGCCTTTAAAGCCATCGATATCCTTCAAATAATATTAATCTATCGAAAGTAAACCTTGCGTTGTCTGATGTGAAAGCGTTACAATACGAATTCACTGTAAAAACATCCTGCGAAAAGTCAACGTAAAATAAAACTTACGAAATAAAAGCCTTTCTTGAAATATACTTCAGGTACATTGCATTATTAAAATAAAATTCCAAATTTAACTTTCCTTTATTTTTTTTCTGGATAAACGAATTTCATTAGAAATGAAAAATGACAATACTGATTTCAATTTCAAATAATAAATCACGATTCCCAAATAATTTTCTCCAGAAATATTTCCTTTAAATTACAGAAAGAATATTATTTTTATCATTTCAA
The DNA here is from genome assembly GCA_013235015.1 of Araneus ventricosus. Classification (NCBI taxonomy): domain Eukaryota; kingdom Metazoa; phylum Arthropoda; class Arachnida; order Araneae; family Araneidae; genus Araneus; species Araneus ventricosus. The sequence continues at coordinate 13,808 of BGPR01006297.1, read as the reverse complement.
TCTTATTTCAAAGTATAATCTAATAAACTAGAGAGGTTAAAGCGTAACATTACTTTCAAATCAAATCCAATGTTTTCCTTAAATAATAAAAAGAAAACATTCAAAGCAGAATAATAATCAGGAAGGCATTTATTTGCCGATATATATCATCGTATTTTGATTTGAAACACATGTAAGATGGATTTTAATCTTATCCATCTCTTTTGAAAAATATGTTTGTTTTTATGTCGAAGTTTCGTTATTGGAGACAAAGAAAATTGCATTTCAATAAGAAAACCATCCTAAAAGTATGAAAGTTTCGTCATTTGAAATATGCATTATTGGTTTAGCCATTCATATTGAATTTCCGGTAATGAGCGAAATATCGGAAAAATCGAAATCCTTATTTAAAGTTGAGCTACGTTTCCTTTGTTTCTCGAATTGTGGTCTGGAGTACAAAATGTCTACAACGTTCTTTTAATAAGTCATACTATATGTCGAACATAATTTGCTCGATACATAACATTGTATTTGACATCCTTACTTGAATTTTCATCTAAAAAACTTCCACGCGCATGAATACTGATTATAAAACATGCACAGTTTTTGACATTCATGAATATGATATGAATTCATAAATGTGAATGTATTTGAAAACGCAACAACCGTGAGTAACAGGATATAATCAAAAAGAGGAGTCTATTACGCATAACTTGAGTTTGTATTCCATTAATCTTAACAAGGATATTCTATGTTCATACAATGGCCATGATTTGTTGTATTTTAGATCTTAATGATGATTATATGAACAAAAAATCGATGATTTCTTAAAATTTATGAGACAAATTTTGCAGTTATTGCAATGCAACATTTAATATCAGGACATTTCATTTAGTTAAAAATAAACAAATTGCATAATCGTGAATTCTTGCTAATAATTTTAATCAAATTGAAATGGAAAATTAATTCATAAATTATTTTTCCTAGAATAAATGCCTTCATTTCTACAGAACTACATAACTGTGTTATATAATCAAAAATGAAGCATTGAAAAGTAACAAATAATCAAAATATTCAAGGGATTACAATATATACCCTTAACTTAGCGGATATTGCTATGTGATGCCATAGCAGAAGCTCATGTTGTAAAATTATATTGTTATTACTAATAATTGTCGGTAATTTTCTTACAGATATGTGCATTTTAAAAAATATTTTAAGGCGACAGATCAAAAGTAGCCACATAAACATACCTACTGCAGAATCAATTTTGTTCCAATTTATGTTACTTATTTTAGAAAGGCGAAAGTTCTGACCTAATATGAGTCGGTTCAAAAAATAAATCTGAAGGGCTGGAATACTTTCAATATATATTCAGCAAAGAAAAACTCAACAAAGTACGGTTTCCCATTTAACTGTATCGAATACCCTATTCACTCCTGATGAACCACTGCCTAAGAACCCGCATATGTACTTTACTACAACTCAATTCCGCAGCATGCTTTGCCGAAGTAAGTGAACCACAAAATAAGGCAGTGAAGCAAAAACCGCCTCCACTATTGCTGAATGATCCGACTGCCCCAGTTCTTACTCGTTTCAAGGTTAAACCACCAGAAGGGGAAGAATGCCAGAAGTAATGTGGTGAAATGAAACGTTCAACTTCTGGTCTATACGATGGAAAGATCGCATCGTGGAGCTATATAGTTGGAAGAAAATAATAAAATAATATTCCCTCATATCGAAATTTCGAGCTTATGGGAATTCGCCAAAGTAACCATTGGGAAACGGGATTTTCTGGCTCCTTTGAGGGTCTGATCACTGTTGTGGAAAGTGATGGGTCTCAGAAAATATAGTTGTTTAAATTTTGGAAGGCAGAATGTTTTTTATGAAATCACTATTTGTAAGTGATTGCTTGTGGTTTCAATATTTTATTTTAGATACTTTTAACTTATTATTAAATGACTCAATTTTGAACACTAAACTATTTTTATCCTTTCCTTTTAGATCTTACACATCCTGAATCAAAATATTTTTTCTCGGAGAACAAGTCTGTGCATATGGTGTATTAATGTTACATTACACATATTATCAGGAGATAAAAAAATAAAGCATGAGGAACCATTAGTATGAAATTCTGTACTCATCTGATTGATGAGAGAAGTATTTCTCTGGTCTCTACCGTTTTTCTCCCTTGATGCAATGCAGGTAATCACATAATCCACGGTCATCGGAAAAGAATACCGGGACTACGCAAAATAATAAAGACATATCACATAAATTTAGTACTAAAATATAAAGAAAAGTACAAAGTTTTATTTCTATTTCAGTACGTTTCGATACGTACACTTTTAGTCGCTTTACAGACTTCAAGACGATAGTCAATCTCTCTCCATGCCTTTAGAAGCATCTCCAGAGTTAAAATTCAATTGCAGCTATGAATCGACGTTTGAGGTGGCTGATATCAGTAATTTCTTCACTGTATGCAATGTTTTCTGAAAAAGAAGCCCAGAGGGGTAAGAGTGGGTCATTGTGTCCAATCCAAGAGTTCCGGAACTTCTCATTGCTATGGAAAAATCTTTCTCTCTATCTGTGAGTAAAACTTTAAATGGGAAGTTACTTAACGCATGAATTGGGCGGGACGGCTCCTCTGGACTTCTGCTTTTGGAAACATTGCGTGCGGTGCAGAAATTATTGATATCAGCCACCTCAAATCTAATGTCGAATCATAGCTGCAATCGAAACTTTTGAGATCCTTCACAAGACATGGAGTGAGACTGATTATCGTTTTGACGTCTGTTGAGTAACTAATGGAGCACATATCGAAAAGCACTGAGATAGAAATAAAACTTCGTACTTTTCTTAATATTTTAGAGCAAAATTTATGTGAGTTGTGCTAATATTTTTCATATGATTTTGTAATCCCAGCATTTTTTTTCGACGACCCTGGATTTTGCCTAATCACAGTATTATCTATGAACTCATGCTAGCAACAGACTATAGTTGCATTTAAAAGTCAAAAAAGCTATTTGTATCTATTATCTATACAGCTATCTATTATCTTTTAACTCTCTCACACCAAGCGAGTCGGTCCCGGGCGGTCTAAAATTTCCCCTTAACAGCGACGAAGGCCGGTCTGAGGCGGTTGGCTTCTTTTCAGGGAAGGTAGAGTTCTGAGATTGCTTAGGAGATAAGCGCGGTAGGAGGTCCAATTATCCTTGCCAACCACAGCCTATTTCCGTGATCCTTAAGGGAAGGTTATAGCAGGGTCCAATTATCCTTGCCAACCACAGCCTATTTCCGTGCTCCTTAAGGGATGGTTATAGAAGGGTTATAGCGGGAAGGTTATAGGGTGGAGGAGTAAATGACCACCCATTAAAGAGTTCAAGAGCTTATTATTTAACGCGCCTCTATCCTTGGACATAGCAAGAGAGCTCACTAAACATTCAATATAAAATGTATCTCTTTATTTTGCCGCTTGATATTTCAGTCTAAAAATTATGTAAACTTATCGAACCGATCTGAATATTTATCATTTTCCATTAAATCCTGTCATAAAGTTATAAATATTATTAACTCTTAAAGACAGTATAATTCTCAACTGAGCTTCACAGTATAAACTAACTTAAATTCTCTTACAAGAGAAAAACAAAATGACCAACAGGGGTCAACATTCCCCGAGAAGGTTGGTCTTCTCACACACATTCAGCTCATGGTTAGCAATCGAACCTTTCTTCCGTTCTCCGTGGTGGAACGCAGCTACTGAACTGCAAAAATTTCTTTCCTGTAATAAATGTATTCTGTCTTAAAAAAATCTGTAACACAGAAACCATCTCACGGATATAATGTCGATGAATATTACCAGCACTAATTTTTTCTTCTATAAATTTAAGGAGAAACAATTCTGTTTTTAGGTTTATCATTTTAAACCAAAACTTCTTAATTTATATGTGGGCCACCAGCTAAATATCGCCAGAGGTCACTGCCATCGCTCTGCACATCAGATTGGGCGGAAACAACACAGTCAAGGGAGAACCAGAAATGACGAAAATGAAGGATTAACGACGATGAGCCGCCCCTGTCATAAGATGTACTAGAACCAATTAATAACTGTATATAGCCTCATTGTAAATAGATTCCTAAATCATGTAACATTGTACAGAATAAGTAATATAGTAATTTAGTTGAATGAATCAATTAATCATTTTATAGAACCCACACACTACCTGTTGTCTATATATAAAATCAATCGCTTACAAAAAATGAAAGTTGTGTTTAAAAAAATTTTAGTTTTAGATGCAACATATTGAATTCTCGTTGTTGAAAGATTCAGAAATTGTATAAAACATGGTTGTTTCGATAGTTCTGTTCGAGGGAGTTTGCGAGCCACAGCTATTTAACCCTCCTACACCGAGCGAGTAGGTCCCGGGAGGTCTAAAATTTCCTCCTTAACCGCGACGAAGGCCGGTCTGAGACGGTTGGCTTCTTTTCAGGAAAGGTAGGGTTCTGAGATTGCTTAGGAGATAAGTCCGGTAGGAGGCAAGCGGTAGGCGGTAGGATAAGCAACCTATATAAGCGAAATTTTGAATCAGCGAGACAACGTACAAATATAGGCTAAAGGCTTTAAAATTGGTAATCTGACTATTTCCCAAGATAGGTAAATAATGCTTAAATTATCCAGTAGTTCTGATGTGTGTGAACTGAATTACATACAATAATTACTATGAGTAGATATGATTTTACTGTAGATTTACTGGTAATTAGAAAGAATACCTCCATCAAAAATTAATAATTTTCATTAACGAAAAAGGTGAATCACAAATGAAATCCTGTAATGTTAGTTATACAACAAATATGCTGAAATCGGTGAAATCGAGCCAAATTCCTTTTTGAATTCAATCTATAGTTTAATTGATTAAATTTCAAGTTTCATCACAACTGAATTCTTGCAACGTAACATATAAAACAAGTATGTTGAACTCTGTAAAATCGAGGCAAATTCCTTTTTTGAATCAATCGATGGTTTAATTGATTAAAATACAAGGTTCATCACAACTGAATTCATGCGACGTAATTTATTCAACAAATATGCTGAACTCTGTAGAATCGAGCAAAATTCCTTTTTCAATCGATGGTTTAATTGATTTATCAGACCCGTTCGTTTTCATTTAAGAGACACATAAACAATAAGATATTTCATTAACAATCGTTTAACGGAATTTAAACGCGATTCCTTTCAAGAAGTTAATTAATAACGACATTTCGTATAAACTAATCTTCTTCTAACAGTAAAAACTTTAATTCTTCAGCAAATAAAAGTATTTGCGAATTACATCCACCGATGCAAAAGAAAGCCAAATCACTCCCAACAGCAACAGAAAGTGATAAATATATTGCAATTTCGATTCCCTTTTCTCTAGGAAACCATCATTTAATTCCAAAAGACGAATGTGGCTCCGTAAGATAGGAAAGAGTATAACTTCGAAGAAAATATTTGTTCTCTTTCATTCTCCCCTTTAAAAGCAGTGCTATTAATGATAGATAATGTAATCCGAAAAAGTCGAGTCTGAAAACTAATTTCCACGGCGTGTCTTCACTAATAAAGGTGCGTTCCAGAAAAATCCAGAAGCTTAAAGTTTTCTTAATTGGTTTTTAATGCATCTTCGGAATTAGTTAAGCATTTTTCGCTTTAAGAACCTAAAGCCACGCAATATTTAGCTTAAAATTCAGGGCTAGATACTTCCCTTCCTAACTCTCTAAGAGTGGGTATTTACTGAGAACACTAAGTTGCTTCATCGTTAGGCGGGATCTGTTAGGAAGCATAATGGGGCCTCACACAAAAGGAGAAGTAATTGGGTTTCTAGCATCAAACTTGTTTTTTATCCTACTTTTTTCTACAGATTATGAGTTTCAGACTAGCTTTTTTTATTATTTTATTATTCCTAGTAATCAGTTTGGATTCTAAGTAAAAAAAAAATGCCTAAACCTGTAATGAATGGGAAAATAGTTAAGTAAAAACTGATAATGCTCATTATCATTTTTAAATTATAGATTAGGCAATTGATGATAGATTCGAGTTTCGATGAAAAATGAATTTTTCTGAAATGGTATTGCTTAAGAAGCGTAATCGATCAACTATTAGCAGAGTGGAAAGAATGTTTAGGGATAAAAGATTTTACTCCCAGAATATCATCATCAAAGAAAAAGCGTTAATTATGATTCTATATTTTGATATGAATACTTACTAAAGAATTTTCTATTTTTATCAGTAGCATTTAGCTTATATTTTATAATCAAGAAATTTCATTCAATGTGTGTATTGTGATGTTGTCTTTACTTCGTATTTTTTTTTTTATTTTTAATAAATCTTTCTGCGTATGCCCATTCAACTGACAGGGACCTTTCACGGTTCCTGGTGCGGGTATATACTGCGGCGAAAAGAAAAATTATTTCCTTTTCGTTATGAATATGAAATACTGATAGAATAGCAATAGTTTTTGTGATAGAAAAGCAATAATTGAAAAAAGGCTGCTGTAGAATATTACAGATTATTTTTCTAATTCTTTATTCTAATGCATTTCAGCCTCTATTTTTCAATCAATAATACATAAATAAATGAAAATATTCAGTGTCAGTGGAAAAAATAAAATAGTTATTTTTAACTCAATTTATGATTTGGATTCTAAGTTTTAAAAAATGTCTAAACCTGTAATGAATGGAAAAAGAGTTAATTAGAATCTGATAATGCACATTATCATTTTTAAATTATAGATTAGTCAATAAGCCAATTGTTGACAGATTCGAATTTCGGTGAAAAATGGATTTTTCTGAAATGGAACTGCTTAAGAAACATAATCAATCAAGTATTAGCAGAGAGAGGAAAGATTGTTTAGGGAGACAAGATTTTACTCCTAGAGTATTAATATCTAAGAAAACGCGTTAATTATGATTCCATATTCTGATATTAATACTTACTAAAGAATCCTTCTTGTGTTTTCTTTTCAACATTATTTCTGACAGAATAGTAGTAATTAAAAAAGGCTGTTGTAGAATATTACTAATATTTTTAAATTCGTGATTTTAATGCATTTCACCCTTTAGTTTTCAAGCAAAAATATATACATAAATAAAAATATTCGGTGTAAGGAAAAATCTACTGTAGTTATTTTTAACACAATTTATAATTTCAAATAATTGTTTGTTTCAGTTTCGTTTTAATTGTTTAATACATTTTGTTCATAAAAAGAAAGGAAAATCTAAACAACTGGTAATTAGAAGAAATGCATAATGGGCAAAAAGAGCTTACTTGATCGTTTTCATGAGATCCAGCTTTAAATCAAAGTGAAATTAGTGTACTTTGTGGAAAAATACATAATAAACCGAATTTTTTCACTGCAAGATTCTTTATACATAAAATTTTTCGATTTAGTAGAGAACCAAAAAACAATGCTTGTTTCCTGTTTCCAAGAATCGGACATTTAATGATAACATTGATGGCTTCATCGCCTTCCATGGATATGCTAGATTGTTGTCAACTCCTAGCCAGAGGTGCAGTAACTTGGGGATCCCAATGTTAAAGTGAGGCTTTTTATAATATTTTTTTACAGACTATGAGTTTTAGTTTGATATTTTTTAAGTTTGAGACAATATAATTTAATTACCATAATAGTTGTACGTCTCCAGAGATACTTCCGCAAAATGCTGAAATAGGTAAAAAAAAATTATGAACAATTTCAGAATTCGGGAATGCCAACATAAAATTCTAGAGATGCAAAAAATCAAAACGCTTTTACTTTTGATATTAAAACTGCATATAGTATTTCAATATCAGCCGCATTCACGTGATTAATACGTGTAATCAAGATAATTTTGAAACTGATCCATCTACCATTTTCGATCCACCAACTTGAAATTGCCCTGCTATGCGCTTGTTAAGGGACATTCACCACTCTTCCAATCTTTGAATTTTTGGAACACTTAAGCGACAATTCGTCTGTTGTAAAACCGATGAAAAATTAACAGGTAGGAAATGAAAAAAGAACTCGGAATTCAATGAAGTTTTGAAAGTCTGATTGAAGTGGATCGAGTCTTGAGGACCTTGCTGCGAGGCGCGGGCTGACACATCTGTTTTAACTTGAGACCCTAGCTAGGAAGATTAAAGGGGGAGTGGAGTAAAAAATCTGTGATTTTAGATTGATCTCAAAACAAACTGACTGTGAATGCTTTGACTAATTTTTCGACTAAAATGGGTGGCAGAAAACAAGTCTTAGGACAAATGGCTCAGCCTTCTTGTGAATGCCGATCTTTATATTCCCGGTTTGAAAAAATATCTGGTCATAACTTCGCACTCTTGGCTTCCACAAGAAAAGAGAAAACATTCCTGTTATGCTTTTTAGTAGTACATTGGCACTAAACTTTAATTTTCTTGAAATGTGTCTGAATTGAATATTGAAAAGCTACTGAAATTTAACCGTCAAATTTCAGTAGGTTTTCAATAATACCAAAACGTTAAAAATATCTGTATTGCTAAAAATTTAAACAATAAAATTTACAATGTAGGCATATGAAATGCATTCAAAACTTCACAATTTGTCATTGTACCTAATTTTATATTAAATACATTTTATGAATTGATAGTAAGGGAGACTGGGGCAAAACCTGGTACCCTTGATTCTGGTAATATTAGTTCTTCTTTCTTGTGGTCATACACTGAATTACACTCTACTAGTCAAGAAAAAGGAAGAGTCATAGTGGCGTGTTGCAGCTGTTGAATGCACTGCTTCTGTGAAGGTTTATTTGTTTTAAGACATCAACTCTCTAATGTTCGTTTGATTTTCAACTATCCTTACTTAAAAATCATTACGCTTTTAAAAACCATTTTTAGTCCAGCTTATTATGCGTTTGCTAAGAATTTGTACCCTATCAAACAATAAGGATTTGCTCCAATAATTGCGCTGTTCTATTTCGTTTTTTATAACCTCTGCAGTCGGGGTAAAACCGGGCACTCCAAGTGACGTAAGACCGGAACAGTCATTACTGATGTTTACTCCGATTAAGACTATAAAAAATATCAGACGTTGTATTTTTTATATTTTAATCATGAATTTTCTAATTTAAATAAAGAAGGATGGTTAATCTAACGCAAGGACTCTCTCAGCTGTGCCCATGAAAGCTGCAGTGGCGAGGAGGAAGAAGACAACTTTTTTACATGTGAATTTTTTAACTAATATTCTTAAATTGTCATACAAAATAAAAATGTCTGCTAGTTTTCCTCTGAAAAGTTTCACGAGTTTTCCTAATTTCCCATAGTGAGTGTAAAACCGGGTGGTATGACTTTTTTTAATAAAAATATCATTAGTGGAAAAAGTAGTAAAACCATAACTTTTCTTGAAAGATATATTGTACTCCGATAAACAATGGATACTTTAATAAAATATGACAAGCTCTCTGACGAATATTTTAGTTTCAGCAGACCTTCGAACCTTAGCTTCCCGGTTTTACCCCATTTTTCCTTATTAATTTCTGTATAATTTGTCATTTGAATATTTATACTAAGCACTTGCAATTTGAAATTAATATAATATAACAAAAAGAATGGAAGACAAAAAACATTTTAAAATTATTTTTTAAATATGGCTTTTAAGGGTAAAATCACGTGAAGTAATATGGCCATTAGAAAGCAATTAACTAATTTTATTTTCCAAAACTAAAAATATCAGGAATCTATTTCAGTATTCTGAATACATATAAATAAATAAACCTGAATTCTTGGTAGTCACACGTTTATTGTGTAAAATAATAGCAAAAGAAGTATAAATAAGATCTTGACTGTCAAAAATAGTTAATGATTTGAAATCCTGGAAACTTTCCTTTCGTATGTTTATATTGTGTTCTAGGTGAACACCAGGGAATTTTCTAAGTATACATTTCAAAATATTTTGACATTTCCTAAAACTGAGAGTGCAGGAACAATTTTTAGAAGTTTTCTCAATGTACATTTTTTACAATAACAGATAGCATTCCCAGAAATTTCAGAAGTAAAAGAGCATAAATATATACAATAAATAACAAACAACAGAAAAAAATCTAATGTTTTTATCTTAAATAAATTTCTTTACAAACATGAAACAAGTCAAGTTAGATAAAAGTGTATAAGCATTAAATGAAAATTAAAACATGAAAATCACTATGAAACACATTTCATTTTTTTCTTACATGACTGAAATCTTGTCATCATCTTTTTTTAATCTACATAATCTTTGGTTTTATTTTGTTGCATTATGCATTTGATAAGAATATGTGTAAAAAATAATATCTTTGTATGCTAACACAAGCAGTGATCTGATAGACAAATATATTTAATTTTGTAGAGGCGTATTTTTCATATAATTCAAAAATATGTCTCTAGGCACCGTCACCATCCAGTTGTAATCAGTCCATCGTAACCAGTGACGTTAAACTTTTTTCAGAAATATACTTATTGTTTGTTCTCCAACAAATTGATCACAAATCATTCATCACAGAAAAAACAAGGAAAGGCTGATTAATGCTATGCTTTTATATTCATTGCAAATCTTGCTGCAATTTTTCTGATGAAATTTTTTCTGAGGGTGATAAAATTGAAATCCGTTAAATTACATGAACTCACTCGTTATACTCATAAATGATGAATGAATCGATCGATTATCTGTATATTGTCTTCTTCGCTACTGTAAAGGATTGATGCAGACTGTTTAAAGAGGAACCAACACTGAGATATAATTTGCACAGAACATTTTTTATAGGAGTATATATTTTTCAAAACTAAATACTTCAGATAAGCGATACATAATTGGCCTAGGTATTTCAAAGGGGTTGATAGGTATCGCTTAATTAATTTTTATAGAGTTTGAAAAATTATTGAATTCCGAAAAGGAGTATGATTTTGTTTTTCTTTGCATATATTTCTATACAGGGTGTCAGACTAAAAGTATTTTAAAGTAATGGCTCATAATTACAGAACTACTCATTAGAATTTAAAACTATTTACTGGAAAAAAACGTATCAGCTTTTGTAGAACGATAAATGTCTAAACGATTATCGAGTTCTCACTATTGTGTACATCATGAGGTATTAGACAGTTTCAAATATTTGTGGATGCACAATAGATTTAAACAATCATGCACTCGATAAACAGTCTCGTCCATCACAAAGTCTTTAGGATGTTTGTCAGTTTCTGATACCAAAGTTCTTGTGAAATTCTATACAATTGGCGATGTATTACAATGTTGGTGGAACAGCATTCCATTCTGTTTTCACACTCAGCTGAACACACATAACTTTTAATTCCGAGGCGACGCTTTTCTCCTAGCTCCTTTAACACAGGGACTTTTTGGGAGGATGCGACATAAATTGGACTCTCATAATCTGGGTGTCCATTTACCTCAATACTCCATCCTCTGCTATAACCTTCCCTTAAGGCGTACGGAAATGGGCTGAGGTTGGACAGGATAATTGGACCCCTAACGCGCTTATCTCCTAAGCAATATCAGAACCTCCGCTCCCCTCAGAAGAAACCAACCTCCTCAGACAGGCTTTCGTCGATGTTAAGGCTAAATTTCTAGAACGCCTCTTTCGATATGAGAGGGTTAAATTCTATAACCAAAGCACATACTGCACCTTCTGCTGTATCGTCATCATCTTAACTAATGAAACCTACAAAAAGCTATTTTAACTTTATCGTCGATTTCTAACTATAGTTCACGTGTGAGGCAGAATGGTCGATATTCAAAACTCGAGAAGGGATTCGAATCCACTGAGGAACAGTCTGTTACGTTCTAATGAGCAGTTCAGTAATTATAAGCCAGTTCTTCTAGATATTTTTAGCAAAAGACACTCTGCACTCTAGCGCACAAAATTTGGGTACGAATTAATTTTTTATCCGTAACTTCACAGGAAATCATTTGAGCATGAAATTCAGACTATTAGCTCCATACCCAAGGATTAGATGAAAGCTAAGAACTGTGGAAATGAAGAGATGAATTGTTGTAAGGGCATAAACTAGAGCTTCAATAAGAGAAAGCCGGTTTCTCGAAAATCGTCTTGCTGAGAACTAGGATGCCAAACAGCTATCCTTTAGTAAGGGATATGATTTCACTTGTTTATAATGGCTATTAGGCACAGATTTTGCATACTCATCTTCATCGAGTGTTTTTTTGGGTTGGACTGGACATATATATTCATCTATCAGCATTTATTTTAGCTGTTTTGCGTACGCCGGTGGATATAGAAGTGCACAAAGACTTCTTCACAGAGAATCCCATACATGCTCAATTGGATTTAAATCAAGAAAGCCAACTGGCCATTCATCTCGAACGATATCGCCTAGCAGTTCATCCATGAGATTTGACCTGGCATTATCATCCATTAAAACTAAAATTATGTGCAATGGCACTTAGGGATGAACACACGTGGAGAAGAATTACTTTCTAGCAATACGGTTTGCCAGAGACACTATGTCCATCCAAAGTGCGGAGCTCACTGCCCTTATCTAGCACTCCGCACGAGAATCCCAGGCTTTCGAAACAGTCTATCCCCTTGATGCTATTGGGATGAAACCTTATTCTAACTGGTCTCAATTCCAGTAAGTATCCAAAATCATTCTCCACACTAAAGTGACTCCGATTTCTGAAGGGGATGCTGTCCCTTTGTTGATTAATCCAATTTCTAAGCTCTCTACATTCTAATAGACACTGCCGCAGATAGACGAGTGTCTCACGCCTTGATGTTACTGGGTTGAAACATGGTTCCTATCGCTCTCAGTTCCATTAAGTATCCATAATCCTTCTTCATACGAGAAATAACTCTGATTTGTGAAGGGGTCGTTGCCCTTTTGTTGATCTATCTCTGTGCTCTCTACATCATGGCAAACGTTGCCGCAAAGAGACGGATGTCTCACTCTTTGATGCTTCTAGGCTGAAACCTGGTTCTTACCTCTCTCATTTCCAGTAATTTTGCAAAATCATTCCTCTTTGACGTCAAGAGTACGCCTCTTTTGCAGTGGCTTTCAATGTATTTTTTGATAAATGGATGTCAATTTTCAATACATAATTCTGACATTTGTTGAAATGACTTGAAAAGTTTATCAATCAAATAATTTTATCAGTTTTTGTTCTAACCCCCTTGCAATTACAAATGTAACTCATACATCAAATTATAGAATTTTCGATATTTAAGTGTTTTCTTAAGTCAAAATATCAATTATTTTTAAAAGACAAAAATCACTTGGACACGCTACAGTACCTCGGGTGTTCTTACTTCCAAAGGCGGATTAAAATAAATATAAATGGTTACAAATAAGATGTGCCATTTAATTAGGAATTTAATTGAACTCTTAGATCAAGTGGTTAAACTTGCATCACCACCGATCTCAATTTTTACAGGATTTGTTCGGCAATTAATAAAATGAGGGGCCTTTTTTTCCTTCAATTTCTGCAACGACAAAAAATGGTGCATGTCTCTTATTCTAATCAGTAACAAACAAATAAGTTTGCAATTTTTAAACTGAATGTTCTGATTGTAAGTTGAACACTCGATATCTCACATTTTATTTGATATAAAACAATCGCCATCAAATATATACAAAATATAACTTATTCTGAAGGTGACGGAAATCTTTAACAACATATCCCGCACATAAACTACAATTAATTCGAAGGCTTTGTTGAGTTTTAGGGATTTTTATCTAGAAAATGACACACAAATGTTCAGTTTTAATCATCCCACAGTACTATTTACCACCAACGCATCTACCAGGTCTTTCACGCTCCAATCACCCCACAAGTATCACACTC
>BGPR01006296.1:39992-81964 GCA_013235015.1 Araneus ventricosus | reverse complement strand
GCGCCAGCACAAGCAACAGTAATATGTCCTGCAATGTTGGCGGAAAGGTCATATGACGTCAAAATTTCCGAAAATGCGAGCTGCGCGTTTTGTTCTTATCATTATTGCACTCAAGGTGTCTTTTCGTACTAAATCGAAGACGCTCTACAATTTTGTAATTGACTTTTTTCCCTATCTTGTACCGTTTTCGATATAGGACCGCTAATTCCAAAATTTGTCGATAGATGGCGTTGTGAGTTGTCTCATCGAGTAGCGCATAGCCTTTTTACTATACATAGACACCAAATTTATGGCCTAAGCTGTCACCGTTTAGAAGTTAAGGAGGTGTAACGGATACAAGTGGGAACCCTGTATAAAGAGAAAATATTGTATTTTTAATTTCTATCTATCTTCCATGTTGTCTTACTCTGTTCTGTTACCAGATGCGTAATGAATTCCAAATTTAAAGTGGCGCGGCACGTTTGGAATGTATGATTACGAATTAAGTCTATTACAACAGATTTTGGCTTTCAAATAAAGTACTTCCTCTCATTTTTATTTTAGTATCGAAACCCTTGTATTGTTTGTTTAATCACATTGTATAAAGCTATGGCTGTATTTGTTTGATTTTCGAATTGTTTCACTCGTTATCATACGATTATTATTATTATTTGCAGATCGTCATTACGATTATAACGAAATCTTCAACATACCAACGGGAGCTACCCACATCGTGGTATCCGAAGCAAGCGACACGAACTTTCTCGGTATGTGGGACTTTTTGCCTTTTCTGTTAATTATTTCTAAATAATAATATTACCCCACTTTTATTTACTACATGGTTTAGAAATGCACATAAAATATGATTTTGATGCCAAGCTGTTGTTGAAATATTCTGATTGATATAATTTATAAACTTACGCAAAATTTGTATTTCGGTTCTTAAGTTATTTAAATCCTCAATCCTACATGCTAAAATTTTTAAAAAACATTTCTGAGATTTCAATTAGTTGTAAGGATGTCCTATAGAAATGCCACATTGTTTAATTTCAGAATCAGTAACAGTTGTTTGTACTTCACCTTACAATTCAAACACGGCAAAACTTCACTGCAAAAAAAATCCCGTAAAATTTACGGTTTTAAACTGGCAGCTGGGTTGGTTGTGCGAAACCGTAAAAGTTACGAAGTAAATCCGTAGGCACAACGGTTTTTTACAGTATGAAATTAAGTTTTCTCCGTAAAAATTAAGTCATCGAAGTAAGTGACGTCATCGACTGAGTTGAGTTGTTTTTCTTCTTCTGTTCGAGTTGAGTTGAAATGTGCTGATGTGTATTATCAATTAGGAATATTAATTAATCTAGGATTAATTAGTAATTTCAATTAGTTTAATTAATATAATTTTTAATTGAACTTACTTGGACGATTTCGATGCAAGATGGTGACAAAACTTCTAACTCCTCCGAGCCGGGGATCGAAACCGCGTTCATAGAAATACAAGGCAGTCGCTCTAACCACTAGACCACCGTAGACTTCATAAAATAATGTAAAAATAATCTGTTTGAGTTTTAAAGTCACTATAGCTCTAGTGGCGTCACCTAGTAGTGTAAAAATCAACTATTGCCAGAACACGTGTTTTAAGTTTACGGAGATGGAACCCTATTGAAAACATGAAATGAATGCAATAAAATTACATTTAAGAAAAGGAAAAGTTATCGTACTTTCTGTACGATAACTTTCCCTTTTCTTAAATGTACGGTATTGCTTTTCGCAATACCGTATGAAGAAAAATAGAATTTGCGCTGACGGTTTTAAACCATTTATGGCTGGAGCGGAAAACGGTGAAAAACCGTTTTGTCAACAAAACAGCTTTAAACCGTCAAATATACGGAAAAAGTCCGTGAAAGAAACGGATATTTTTTACAGTGTTTAAGCAATGCATTTTTAGTCACTACAGCGAGCAATTTAGTACACTAGCAAGATCCATCGCGCATCTTTCGGGTAGATGTGACGTTGCACCACAGCTTAAAACAATGTGCGGTTTTTTGTTAGCTGACATGCGCAGTTAGAAATTTTGTCATGACGACGTGTTTGATTATGACGTCACGTGAATTGACTTCATTGCCCATGCTCGAACCAAAGCTTCGTTTTCAAGTATAGGGATCTACTAAGCATATTTATAGATCCTACATAGTACGGAAAGAGGTCGCTCCTCATTGGCTCTCAGCAGTGGCGAATCCGGGGGGGGCTATGGGTCTGCAGCCCCTCCCAGAGCTAAACCAGAATTCTCGATTTTATTTAAAAACACTACAACTGTTTGTTCTTAATTTCCCTTTCTTTAAAAAAATAATAAAGTGACATTGCTTTCTGGCTTGACAGGCTCGAAAATTCCCCTGCTTTTCTAGTCATTCCACTTGTACTTGTAGCGTTGACATGATCGAAAACATATTTTGGCTACTTATTTCATTGTATTTTTATTAAATTATCGAAAGTATTGTAGTGTTCTTTATGATTCTTATTGTCAGGTGAGGAAAGTCTGTAAAGTTAAAGTGTTTTGGTTTACATGAGCCATGAGGTGTGACATTCGTCACGCCGATACAAAATTCTTATGACCTCAGCCCCTCCCAGACCCAAATTCTGGATTCGCCATTGGCTCTCAGTGTCACGTGACTTGGTTTGCTTCTTAAATGATGTCATAGTACCGCGCTTAGGCGGGATTTTAGTTATTATTTTGTCTTCTGCTGTCGCATCATACAGAAATCAAAACCACCTTCAAATTATGATTATGAAATTATCTATTATCAAAATGATGAATACAATTTTAGAATTAAACAAATAAAGGATGAATCTTCAGCATGGGTAAGTACTGTTTAGTTTCTCGACGTCATTTAGAAGCAAGCCATGTCACGTGACGCTGAGAGCCAATGAGAAGCGACCTCATTCCTTACTGTGTAAGATCCGTAAATATGCATCTACTAAGGCAATTGGGGATCTGGTCCGTGAAGCGATAAATATTTCTTAGTTTCTTGTGTACAACTCAAAAGAATTGTTTTCGTTGAACTATTCGACCACGAGTTGTTTGATAAATATCCAAGTTTTAGACTCAGTTGAGAGCTCCGAGAAAACAAAATAATAAAGATGAAGCTCAAAAATGCAGACGAGCTAGATGAGTGAAATTGAGTATGTGATCTTTACACCAAAATTGTAAATATTTATAAAATTTTGTCTCTCAAATGATAATCTGTCTGCCTGTCCTTGTGCGTGTGAACACGATAACCCAAAAATACAACAAGCTTGATATAGGAATTTTTAGTGTATCATTTTGTTACAACAAAACGGTAGATCAATGCCAAATTTGGACCAAATCGGTCAATGGGAAAAGGTACTATTCAGGAGTGGCTTTAGAGTTTGCCCGACGGGGGGCACGACCAACTGTACGAGGGAAGGAATGAAATGAAATTGGTCTCAATTTTTCGCCATATCTTTATTTATCAACTAGTTGAATATCCCATACCAAAATTTTTCCCGACGGAGTACAAAAATTTACCCCGACAGGGGGCGTTTGCCCTACGTCCCCCTCCCCTGCGCCACCCCTGGTACTATTCCAGAAAGCGCATTCTATTCTCTTTGCTTTAAGATATATTGTTGAGGTCAACAAGAAAGTCGAATGGAGAGCGATCCTGCTGGTTCAAAAAAAATAAGTGACACGCAGCATAATATATTTTATTTTGATTAATTAGCTGCTTATTTCTGAAATAAACGCCACAGTTAAAATAAAAGAATTTTGATTTAAATAGATTAGAACATTGGGAAAATGATTTTATGATGGGGCAGCAGTTAATTACGCATTGCAAAGAATTGAAAAAGAAAAAAGTTATTAGATTAATGTTGTAGATTACGTAATGCTTAATTGCTTTTCTCTGTATTTTCAAAGGATAAAAAAAAAAGATTTTGGTTATTCATTAATAACGTCAGTTCACTGTAACCTCCATTACAAGATCGCTAAAACTGAATTTTGTCGACTCAGAGTGCTTTCGAGGATATTCGTTGTTTCGAATAGATGCGTAATCTTTTTCCCCCTTTAATCAAAAATCTGAATATGAAACAAGGGGCGAATCCCAGATTTTGGTCGAAGGGGCTGAGGTCATAAAAATTTTGTATCGCCCTGACCTCATGGCTCATGTAAGAGAAAACACTTTAACTTTACAGACTTTCCTCACCTGACAATAAGAACCATAAAGAACACTACAATGCTTTCGATAATTTAATAAAAATACAATGAAATAAGTAGCCAAAATATGTTTTCGACCATGTCAACGCTACAAGTACAAGTGGAATGACTAGAAAAGTAGGGAAATTTACTGTGTTTACACACACTTTAATTTTAAACTTTAATTACACACTTTAATTTTATTCATCTGATAATAAGAATTACAACAGACACTACAATACTTCGATAATTTAATGAAAACACAGTGAAATAACTAACCAAACCAGCGGGAGTTCTTTCCCCTAAACTTTCTCGTATACTTCCCCAAAAAGATGACGTTTCCCCTTCCCCCGCTTGTCTAAAAAAATTCGAATCTACTGTTACCCCGTATCCAATGACTCTCAGAAGGTTTTTCATTATAGTGATTGAAAAGTATCTAGGTAAAGAATCAAATTCGAAGAGATGCGTACCGATTTTCCGCTCTTGCCGGCTTAAGGACAAATTGACGTAATTCGCTCCATAGCATACGCGCGCACAGAAGATTGATTCCAGTACGCATGCGCGTGGAGATCGGATTCTTCTTAAAAGTGAATTATACAGACCGACAGACAGTCAACTCTTTGACGGATTTGGCCCAAAATTTTTATACGGACCTACATTCATGACGACAAAACCGTGTACTAAGTTTTATGCATCTAGCTATTCAAGTTTTTGAGTTATAGTGTCCACATGAACTTGACTCTCAAAAGACACATAAAGACTGATAGACTTCCCTTTGACGGATTTTGTCCAAAATTTGACAGAAACCTACAAATTATGTGTAAAGACCACATACCAAATTTCATCCCCGGGAGTCTAATAGTTTTCGAGTTATCGTGTTCACAGACAGACATAATTCCCAAATTGTGTGTTCCGGACTCAGGGAGGTCTAAAACGTGCGGATCCGTCAAAATGTCGAGTTCGAATTTTTTGACGATTACAATACTTTCTCTTTGTATACTTCGTATACGAAAATTGTTTCGGCGTCATCAACGCTACAAGTACGAGTGGGATGACTACAAAAGCGGGAAAATTTTCCAGTTTGTCAAGCCGGAAAGCAATGTTGCCACGGTATTTTTTTAAAGAGATTAAGAACAAAAAGATGTAGTGATTTGAAAAAAAATCAAGAATTTTGGTTTAGCTTTGGGGAGGAGGGGGGGAGCTGCAGCCCTAGAGCACTCCCCTGCGTTCGCCACTGACATGAAAATTTATTCAACAGTAACGCTATAATAATTGCATGATTTTAATATGACGTTTCAAGAGCTCGACACGGGTTTTTACTTTCTCGTATGCGAAGTATACAAAGAGAAAGTATTGTAATCGTCAAAAAATTCGAACTCGAGATTTTGACGGATCTCCACGTTTTAGACCTCCCTCAGTCCGAAAAACACAATTTTGGAATTATGTCTGTCTGTCTGTGTGTCTGTCTGTGAACACGATAACTCGAAAACTATTAGAGCTACGGGGATGAAATTTGGTATGTGGTCTTTAAACATAATTTGTAGGTTTCTATCCAATTTTGGACAAAATCCGTCCACTTTCATTCCCTGCTTATGACAATGTGTCAAATTCCCGATTTTCTCTGTAATCCGAGATACGGTAACGAACCTAACTTCCACATATTGCGTGAAATTATGACAATCATTCAAATTCGCTACATTTACGTCTGGATGAAGATTGTGTCAGCGATTCAGAGTTCAGATATTCATGCTTTATTCAAAATTGTGAACACTAGTGAAACTCATGACATTCATATTTTCTTTAATAATATGGCATGAATTACCCAATTCATTTTTGGTGATTTATTCATTCATCAGACTGGTGATATTCGTTTTTGATGATTTATTCATTCATCAGACTCGTGATATTCATTTTTGGTGATTTATTCATTCTTCAGACTCGTGATATTCATTTTTGATTATCACGAGTCTGATGAATAAATAAATATTCATTTTTGGTCCGAAATTCTAATTACCATTTAGACTGCAAAAGTATGGTAAGAGGTTAATTTATGGGGATTTCTAATGCTGACGGTAAATGTGATGTCATTTAAGGGTGTCTAGGCAGAATTTTAATGTTATTAAGTATTTCATTTCTATCACTATTTAATATCTCTAGAATTAAGCCATAGTTCTGTGCGATAATTTTTAAAATAAGGAGCAGAAATCTGTATGAAATATTATTATTAGATAGTAAGCAATTTTTTGATGAGTCGACAGAAAAAATATTGTCTAAAATCAACACTTGACAGCACACAGCTACGATAGCACTTTTATTCGTTGAGTTTCAGAATCAATAATATATCTTGTAACAGAGCTGTAATAAAATGCAAGTGGTTAAATGTGTTTCCAAATTCATGTGCTTCAAAAATACTACAACGCGGAAGGAATAATCAGAAGTCGAACAGAACCCTCTTCGAATCCTTAGTAGTTTCTTAAATGACAACAGCAATTCGGAAATTCACTGAAACAAAAAAAAATATTTTAACACATAAATGTAGCTTTAATGCAATATTTATTTTATTATACATAATCAACCTAAACCGGCGAACCAGCAACTCGAGACGTTTCTCGGTGTTGGTGAATTTCTTACCTCTAAATTAAAACAATTAAACATGCAAATTAATGTATAAAATTTTATATTTAACATTTTATCTCTCTTTATATGTCTAAGAAGATAATTTCTTAAATATTAATCGTTTTTCCACGATCGTCAAATTCCAACTGATCTCGGAAGGTCGAGAGCCAAGCCCGGGTCTCTTCAGACCCGACTAAAATCGGATATCTCCAGCGCAGGCAGTATATATCTGATTACTCGTGGCGGTTCAGAGCTTGCCGAAGGTCCGCAAATTTACTGCGTGGGGATGATGCTTCTGTCAGGGAGTATACGAGAAAGTCTATGGGAGGCCGCTCCTGCTGCCACTTAACAAAGAAATTCAGTTGAATTGTTCATCGCTCTCAGTGAATAAAACTAATATCATATTTAGTTATAACTCTGCAATTATTGCTATCACTAGTAATTCTGTGAACAGTAGACCTCGTGTCAAAAAAAAGAAATTAAATAGAATTTTCATACTGTAAAATTCCATCCGAATCTGATTCCTCAAAATCAAAATAATCTAAAAATGCTCTAAAATGTTACCCTAATATCCAAAATACTAGTAGTTCTATCAGAAGTAGACCTCTGCCCCCCCCCCAATTATTATTTTGAAATCTACTTTTCACGCAGTTTTTAAAGGTTTATCTAATGTTTTCATTCATTTTGAGGATAATTTTGGGTTAAAGTTAAGTTTAGGGTCCGCAGCCGTTCCTCCACACTTCGCATCGCCAACTTTCTGAAGCAAAGAGGAAGAAGGTTTAGCGATGTGTTTACATCTGTTTTGGTTGCGCAGTGACGTTCAAATTAGTGTCTGGCGCGCGCATCATTAAATTGGAGTTTTGCGCTTCGTCTTGATTGGTCAGCTATGCGCTAATTTAAATTTCATTGGACGATTTTATAGAATTTGCATAATATTTCGTTTGGAATTAACCGTTTTAATTTTGACAGCTTATAGAATTTTTTAAAAGAAGGTGGATTCCTCACATTCAATGAAGAAGCGGGGCTTCTAGTTTCCGGCTTTGCAGAAAGCGAAGCTACTGATATTTTTTTAAGTTAAAAGAAATTTGTCCGGAACCCACTTGCGATGCCGCATGCAACGCGTGCGGGAATTCTCGTTTTTGGAATCTAAAAAAAACAACCTAGATTCCTGACATTCAATGAAGAAGCGAAGCTTCTAGTTACCAGCTTTGCTGAAAGCGAAGCCGCTGATGTTTATTTTTTAAGTTAAAATAATTTGCCCGATTCGCTTACGCAATAGAGCAATAAAATGTTCACTGCTCGCCAAAACCTCGCATCGCCAAACCATCTTGCCCTCGGCGACAAAAAGTTGACGATACAAAGCGAAGAGGAATGGCTCCATACCCTAAACTTAACTTTTACCCAATATTGTTTCCAGGGGTATTGTTTCCCAATATTGTCTCTAAAGGAGGCTCAATCTTTATCCCAATCTATACACTATAGTACAAGGTTAGAATAAAAGTCTTAAAACGATAGATATACTATATTGCGCACCCATAATATTCACAAATTTTACTCCTTGTATTTTCAAAACAAATACACTAACTTATCACGCTACGTAGAGTAACGCGAAGACACACAAAGGGGTGTGCGACACCACAATTCGTTATTTCGCTATTGAAGCAAAACTAGCTACATTTTTATGCTATATCTGTTCCAAATAATTCATGTAAACCCTTCTAGTTATACAGGAACAAACTTTTAGACGAAACATGTAGTGAATAATACATTATACTATTCATCGCATTGCGAACGCATAAGAAAAGAATATTTCTTGCATACATGTTTTCAACATTTTTTATAGTGAAGAATCATCGATATAATAAACTTTATGCTGTTGAAATCTAGAAGTTGGTACACACTCTTAAAATGGCGCCAAGTCGCCAGGTAATACCTGCATATAGCTTGGCGACTTGGCTCCAATGATATACAGCGGTCAACGCCTTGCTTTGGCGATTTGGCTGCGTTTTAAGGGTGTTTACCAACTTCTAGCTTTCAACCCTTTATGCAATGGGGATAGAAAAATATTGCTTCTAATTTTCTTAGTTACACAGGAAACCATTATTTAGAAATCCAAATAAGAATTCTGCGGGGCTTCATCTTTCGATCCAATAAATTTAGGGCGTAATATACTTTTATTTTCAGAATAGTTTCTGAAATTTTAAGATTTTCCTCCAATAGTTTTTGTGAAGGCGGAGAAGACGAGTTCCAGTTGACTAGTTGCAGAACAATATAACTTTTGCAACAATCTCTTGACAATATAACTTGCATTATTGTGCAGTTTAAAAGTCTTTCACCCTAAAAAATCAACAGTTTTAGAAGTCTAGAATGTTCTTGAATCTACTTGTTTCCTTATTAAAACTTCAATAGCGAGACAACAATATTTTCTTGTCCCTAATACGATCACTCAATTGAAAAAAAGAAAACTGGTGCGAAGACTCGCAAGGGGTGTTTCACACCCCATATGGTGTGATATAATGAATCTATACAATTCCAATGAAAAAATAAATGAATTTTTAATGAAACACCTTCCATCTCGGTTGAAATCTAGAAGTTGGTACACACTCTTAAAACGCTGCCAAATCGCCAAAGCAAGACGTTGACAGCTGCATATCATTGGAGCCAAGTCGCCAAAGCTATATGCAGGTATTACCTGTATTAGCTTTGGCGACTGGGCGCCATTTTAAGAGTGTGTACCAACTTCTAGATTTCAACTTCCATCTCTTGAATGTGAACTTAAAGGCAGCTAGTATGGATTTGTCTCATTTCTACTAAAGGGAAGTCAGTATGTTTCTCATATTACGTGGCGTGGGGTGTCGGACACCCCACTGCGCGTCCTCGCAGGTTATCAACAAAGTTGCATCAAATTGTACCTACTAGAACAAATGTATAGAAAATTTTGCGGTACTTTTCCGTTAGCCGGGCGCAAATGTCGCCAATTGTGAACAAACGCGAGCCAAATCGCCAAGCGAAGCGATTTTACGAAAGCCGGGCGCAAATGACGCCAATTGTGAATAGCCAAGTCGCCAAGAGCGAAGCGATTTTCCGTCAGCCGGGCGCAAATGTCGCCAATTGTGAACAGCCAAGAAGCTAAGCGAATTTCGGTTAGCCGGGCGCAAATGTCGCCAATTGTGAACCAAACGCGAGCCAAGTCGCCAAGAGAATGGTTGTAAGAAATTTGGCGGAGTTCTACATTATTTGGCGATTTTTCGCTTGCGCCCGGTTAGCGGAAAAGTATCAATTTTTCTCTCGAGAGTGGAGGTAGTCTCCAATTTTTTATAACATGAACGTTTGGCTAGAAACATTCAAAGAACACGCTTTTAAGAAAAGAGAAAAACAATATTAGATGGAACTACATGGAAAAGCAACTCTCAATACGCATGTATGATTTTATCTCTGTTTTTTCAATGCTAATTATTTACACAAATCTTTGCTTTCATCTCTATTAACAAAATTACATGTGTGCTTTTATCCGTATTCGTAAAAATAAAGATATTTTTCCGTTAATATGGAACAAGTCGTCAATCTGAAATATTGACGTCAGTTGCCGCTAAACACTACGTTGATACCGTTACTATCTTTGGCACGTTAATGGAACCAAGCTAACGGAAGAGAACAAAGAAAATCGCTGGGATTGAGGGGCGTAGACTTACATACCTTACTTAATTGTGACTATGTGACTATTAACTCTATAGTGACTATTAGTCTAGTGTGACTATGTGACTCTATTTATGTAAAATTCTTCGTGATTTTCACCAACTTTGCAACTCGACTGCGACTGAACCGTAAATAGAAATTCTAAAAATATATTTGCGATCTTCAATGTGTAACGTTCTCTGTTAAATGAAACTAAAACCAACTCTCTATGTTATTTGGTTGCGGAGCTATAAGCGTTTAACTTTCGCACGAAATTCGACGTAATTCAACAATTCTCGAGTAATATTTCGCGCGATCGATGAATGAATTGCCTTAGTCTGCGTGACTGCGCTTCGGTCGGTGTGACATCATCAAAAATTTTCGTGATTTTCACCAAATTTGCAGCTCCACTGTGACTAAACCGTAATTCCAAATTCTAAAATTCTTTTTGAAATCTTCAATGTCCACCTTTCTCTGTTAAATGAAACTAAAACCAACTCTCTATGTTATTTGGTTGCGGAGCTATAAGCGTTTAACTTGAGCGCGAAAAGCGTCATAATTTTTTCCTTTCCCGACACACCATTAGACCACTATGGAGAGACGTAAGTCTACGTCAAAATACAATTAAATGACTGCTTATATGTATTAAAGGATTACAGTTAAATGTCTGTTTTTATCTGTACTGATAAAATCACAGTTAAATGTCTCGCCATTAGGAAAATGATACAAATGCTTTTTTTTCTATAGTAGCAAACTCGCCAACACATTGTTACCACTAAAACAGTCACCATATTGAAGCGGAATCAGAAAATCAAAATTCTTACATATACATCATTTTTACATCTTCAAGAAACATTTATGCCAAATCTGAAGAGGGCCGTGGTGGCCTAACGGTAAGGGCTCGGCTTTCGGTACAAAGGGCTCCAGATTCGGAGCCCGATTCCACTGAAGATCCGTCGTTGGTTGAAATCTAGAAGTTGGTACACACTCTTAAAATGGCGCCAAGTCGCCAGGTAATACCTGCATATAGCTTTGGCGACTTGGCTCCAATGATATACAGCGGTCAACGTCCTGCTTTGGCGATTTGGCAGCGTTTTAAGAGCGTGTACCAACTTCTAGATTTCAACCCCGTCGTTTTTTGAGCCTGTTCAACGTTCGGGTCAAACGTCCTGCCGCTGGTGTGGTGCAGAAGTTTGGAGGGGGTTCCATCTCAGGTGTCGTCCTCGTCATCTGTCCACGGCTCAAAATTACGAGGTCCATCCTAAAATAGGCTTAGTGTTGCTTCAAAACGGGACGTTAATATGACAAAACTATAACTATGCCAAATCTGAAGAAAATCGAACAAGGCATTTGGTCGTGACTGGGCCACAAATAATTTACAAACAAAGAGAAATGCCGAAAGGTGGAGTTAAAGCAGAGATTTCTCGTCCCTTTGTCAATTATTTATCCACCGAAAGAGAAAACACCTGTTACATAAATCTATAATCGGAGTTTTAGTAACAACAGCTCATTTTTGCAATAATTTATAACTTACCTACCCATTTAATAGAAAGGGTTCCGAAAAAGTCTAAAAAAGATGAAAATATGAAAAATAATAGTTAAAACTCAAATTATGAATGACAAATATAGCATATGGCGAGTTCGGTGTCAAACTATTTGCGTTTCTGGCGACTTTTTTTTATTAGACGAAGATGGCCACTTAATTTTTTACTGTTTGAAATAAGACAGTAAATTGATCTGTTTCGTCTTTTCAATAGTCTTTCGCCGAACGGCGCTACTTAGATTTCCAGGATTAATTTTTCCGCACGCTTAGGTTTTCTTGGTTTTCTGAGAAATTAAGTCCGTCCAATGTAAGGTCTTTTGGTTCTATCGGGGTTGGTTCACTTTGTACAGTCTCAGTAACGCACTGCTCAATTTTTTGTTCATATGAAGATTTTGATGATAGTTCCTGGATCATCATTTTCCCGGATAATCTAGAGTGTACTTTAACAATGTATGTAAAATCGCCAAAGCAAGACGTTGACCGCTGCATATCATTGGAGCCAAGTCGCCAATGCTACATGCAGGTATTACCTGAATTAGCTTTGGCGACTTGGAGCCATTTTAAGAGTGTGTACCAAATTCTAGATTTCAACCAGGAAATTTTATGACAAAAATTAATTTCTTGTTAAAAACATAAGATTATAACATTACAAAGTTCGTACTTACATACAAATCTGAATGTTGATTTTCAATCTTTTTCATCATTATTTGGTGCATAGTTTCGGCGAACAAATGCAATTCCTCATTTATAAAAATTTTCCATTCCGTCGAACCCATAACTTCCGTTTCGTGGTCACAAATAAATTCTACAGTTATTTTCTTTAAATAATCATCTGCATGCATATTTGCAAGCGCAAGGACATCTCTAACATTGGTAACACTCAAATATTGCTTTAAAACTTAGCACAAGTGCGTTTCAATGTGATTAAACCGTATTTATTCGCAGCAAAATACAATTTATACGCTGTCGCCCAATCAAGATTACCCGCCATGTCCGTATACATGAATGACAACATGCGGAGGACGGTGTCTAACTCCAGATCCGAAATATCCGCCATGTTGTTCTCCTTTTCCTTCATATTGCACGTCAGCATTGCTTTGAAGACCGGAGACCTGGCGTACAACACTGCTTTGTGAACTTGCAAATTTTTGTCTTCTACATTTATGGTGAAATCGCAAAGGGTTCCTTCTTGCAACAGGTTTAGGAAGTCGTTCTTGTGTGAAGAAGGTGTGTTTTCAAAAGTTTGAGAAGTCGATGCTGTTTCGTCTTCGAGTGCAGATGTGAAAGTGGCGTTGCGTGTGATTCCTTCGATCCGGCCATGCTGTAATCCATAACAAAGTGTAAACTCGCAGTCTAAATCCAGTTTACCATTTGGTAGATACAGAGATTTGTTCTTTAGTAATTCATGCACTGTGATGAGGGGGAAGCTTAAGTAACCTTCTGCTGCACTCTCAGTATCAAGGAATTTATTTACCAAAAGTTTTACTACCGAATTATTCGAATCTAGTACACCTATTTTGCAGTGGAATGCTTTTAAATCAGTGGCGTCATAAAATTCGCGGTTGAAATCTAGAAGTTGGTACACACTCTTAAAACGCAGCCAAATCGCCAAAGCAAGACGTTGACCGCTGCACTTCATTGGCGCCAAGTTGCCAAAGCTAAATGCAGGTAATACTTGCATTAGCTTTGGCGACTTGGCTCCAATTTAAGAGTGTGTACCAACTTCTAGATTTCAACCAAATTCGCATGCGAGAACATCGGGCTGCTCGTTCGATTCACTTGACACACATCGTAACAATCTGTTTTCTCCGTCCTCCTCCCAATTTAATGATATGTAATTATCACCAGCATAATCGATTGCTTTCCATTGACAACGATAGCGTTCAAATCCTGTACGGGTCCTCGCAATAACTTCGGTGTAAAATCCCAACTCGGTATTTTTTGGGAAAATGCAACACTGCAGTGTCAAAACGTCTTCGGTTAACAAAGTTGACTTTTGCGCTCCTAAGAGTCTTCCTCGAGCCACCAGATTATCGAATCCATATTTGTATCCTTTCCTAAAGCGTAGATCTTTCATTTCCTTTGTATATTCAGTTGCACCATTTGGTCTCGGAAGAGCGATTTCGGAATCTATTGTTATCTCAAACGGTCCTTCACTGGTTTATAACCGCTCTAAAAAAACACTCACATGATTTTCATACGAAAACCTTCCCCTCGGATACAACTTCAAGCACCAACCACTTCCTCCAAAAATATCCAAATAAAAATCGGGACTTTGTAGGAAATCGTCCGTCTCGTTCCAGGGGTAGCTGAAATTTTCAACTTTCCAAATGAATTTCAAAAATTTTCTCCCGTTCTCAGCCATATGCAGCAGATTTTAGAATAACACAATAAAGGAACTGCTTTCTTGCTCAGTCTATTGTATATATGGTCTATAGTTGAATTTGGGGTTGAAATCTAGAAGTTGGTACACACTCTTAAAACGCTGCCAAATCGCCAAAGCAAGACGTTGACCGCTGCATATCATTGGAGCCAAGTCGCCAAAACTATATGCAAGTATACCTGTATTAGCTTTGGCGACTTGGCGCCATTTTAAGAGTGTGTACCAACTTCTAGATTTCAACCGAATTTGGTACGGAATCTGGGTTTGAATTCTGCAATCCTGGCTATAGAGGTAATTTCAAATCTTTACTTTGTTTTCATCAGCTTGAGGATTGCATATGTTTACTAAACAGCAGGCGTCACGTGAGAGATTTAAGATTGCTTTCAATGATTATTCAGTGATTGTATGTATCAAAAGGAACCATGTTAAACTTGCCAAGAACTTTCGGAATTGGGAATCGCGCTCTCTTTAGATTATTAACGAAATAAAAATAGAAAAAGAGAAGAGAACCGTTATTCAGTATAAAAACTCGGAGATTTGTCGGAAATACAGTTTCTATATTTATTAAACTTTAAGAAACGAGTTAAAAGGTTAGTGAAGAAAGAGGTTAGCTTCTCTTTTGCCGATGGCAACGATCCGGTTGTTTTGAAAAAAATCGGTAATCTTCTCCTGATTGGTATAACTATATAGGCATTGCCTGCTTCTATATTCGTCCTGATGTTAAAATAAATTTTTTCGCCTTCCCATCAAAAATAAGAAAATATATAATATCATGAAAAGCTCAACTTTTAACCGGTCAAACCCAAAGACCGGAAATCGGATATATTTCTTGTGCGATGAGCGTTTATGCACGCACTGAAATTTTGTTATTTTTTATATCTATGCTAGTAGCAGGACCGGCCTTAGAATATGCGGAGCCCTATTAGAAATAGTTCTGGTCATTTTTTTAAAAAATACCTATGGACTTGGAGCTTTAAAAAAATGACGGGAGGCTGTCTTTTTCAAACAGCCGCTGACGTTAAAGGCGTAGGACTACTTGACTCGAATGACTTTCTTGTTTTTCGAAGTTTCTCTTTCTTACTCGCGACTCTCTTTTGTTTCTCGAGGCTTCTCGGATTATCTTTGTTGTTCGCGATACTCTCTTGTTTCTCGAAGTTACTCGTGATACTCTTGTTTCTCGAAGTTACTCGTGATTCTCTTTTGTGTCTCGAAGTTACTCTCAGTTCTCTTTTGTTTCTCGAAGTTTATCTTTCTTACTCGCGATTCTCTTTTGTTTCTCGAGGTTTCTCGGGTTCTCTTTGTTGTTCGCGATACTCTCTTGTTTCTCGAAGTTGCTCACGATACTCTTGTTTCTCGAAGTTACTCGTGATTCTCTTTTGTGCCTCGAAGTTACTCTCAATTCTCTTTTGTTTCTCGAAGTTACTCTCAATTCTCTTTTGTTTCTCTGAAATACTAATGTATGGAAAATTGGCAAAATAAAATGAAACTAAGGTTACAATGGAAATTGTTTTATTTCTTAATAAAATATATTACAATGTCAATTCTTTTGTTTTGAATTCTTCAATCGTGCGTGGATATGTTACTATTCTGTGTATGATTGGTCGGTGATGTGAAATACATAATTTAATGATTCGATACTAATGTTTCTTGTAAAAGTTGAATCAATATAGGAATTCCCCATAGTACTAGGATAATTTGTTGGCACCATGTTCAAATCAAAATGATAATAATTAGTTAATGATAATAAATTATATAAAATAATAAATAATGATAATAAATAATTAGATAATAATAAAGAGTTCAATGATGGAGCATCTGAAAATGATGAAGAGAATTCGGAGTATGAAGACAAGGAGGACGATGATAACTCTAACAATGATACATAGAGGAAAAGACTTCATGCGTATTTTTGCCCAACTTTGCGACTCAGTAGTCGCTAAACTACAATTCCGATTTTCAAATTTTTTTGTACCTTCTGTTGTTACCCTTTATCTCTAAAATAAGACATTAGCTATGTTTTTACTTTCTCGTATACAAAGAGAAAGTCTTGTAATTGTCAAAAAATTCGAACTCGAGATTTTGACGAATCTCCACGTTTTAGACCTCCCTGAGTCCGAAAAACACAATTTTGGAATTAAGTCTGTGTGTCTGTGAACACGATTACTCGAAAACTATTAGAGCTACGGGGATGAAATTTGGTGTGTGGTCTTTAAACATAATTTGTAGGTTTCTGTCAAATTTTGGACAAAATCCGTTCACGGGAAGTCTGTCTATCTGTCCGCGGTCATGTGAACACTGTAACTCAAAAACTTGAATAGCTAGACGAATAAAATTTTGGACCAAATCCGTCAAAGGGTTGACTGTCTGTCGGTCTGTATAATCGCATACTTGTAAAAATTATATCTCCTATATCCATTGGCTTAGATGAATAAAAATTGGTATGACGTTTGCTAATATTAATTATAGATCTGTGCTCAAATCTCGTTTCAATCCGTTGAAAAAAAGGTGTCCAAATTGCATATTTGGTTCAAAATGCACATAGCGACTGTGTGTTGGCGAGCGTTTCGCTTATTTTACTCAAGTTAGTATAGTTGGCATTTGACCTTGACGAAGGAAATTGTAGCTTCGGACGCGCTTCGGAAATTATGGCAACCTCCTGAACCCGAAAGTTCGTTCTGGAAATTCTCCAGATGGAAGGTATGGTGAAATCTTGCTTGATAAATGTAGTAAGATTTCGTTCTCAAAAACTTTAAATAAAGTTTTGTAATTCAGCGCACGTAAAAATTGAGAACTTACGCAATTTTTTTTAATTGTTCATGTGAACACTATAACTCAAAACCTTGAATAGCTAGATGAATAAAATTCGGTACACAGTTTTATCGTCATGAATGTAGGTCCGTATAAAATTTTGGGCCAAATCCGTCAACGGGCTGCCTGTCTTTCGGTCTGTATAATCGCATACTTTTTTCCCTTTTGAAACTAACTCCATGCGCGCGCGTGCTGGTAGCAATCTCTGGTAGTAATGCCTGTGCACGCAGTAGGATTACGCCACTTTGTCCTTGAGATGGTAAGAGTAGAAAATCGGTTCGCAATTAAACGAACGCATCTCTTTGAATTTGATTCTTTACGTAAATATTTTAGAATCACTTTAATCTACAATGAAAAACCTTCTGATAGTCATTGGATTCTGGATTAGAGTAGGTTCGAATTTTTTTATCCACGCAGGGGGAAGAGAAATGACAAATGTTTGAGAAGTGTACGAGAAAGTTTAGGGGAGGCCTCTCCCGCTGGTTTGTGTTATAGTGCTCAAATACCCTGGAATAGTCAGGCAGCCAAGTCTTTGATGGATTTGATCCAAAATTTGATGCAAATCTATGATTCTGATTATAGCTCTTGACGCTTTTGAGTTATACGCACGGACAAACAGACAGATAAGGTAAACTTCTCGCAGACGGATTTCGTATAAAAATCGATAGTAATATTCAGTTTTAGTGTTTGGACTGCATGCTAACTTTCATCGGTGCAGCTCCTTCATTTTCTCAGTTGTGACATTCATATACATATACAGATGGAGTCCAAAATAATACGAACACCTGTGAAAAAGTATGACGTATTTCACACCTGCAGTACAGCCGCGCCACCTGCAACAGAAGTCTGCCACCTAGTGAGCGTGAAGAGGAAGATATCTCTAGAAGAGAAGAAGTCTCTCCACAGCAGTCACCTGCGTTGCATGCTTCTATCGAACTGTCTGCGATGAGTTGAAATGTCAGAGTTCCAAAGAGGAATGATAGTTGGAGCGCGCTCAAGTGGAGCATCGGTTACGGAAACAGCAAACCTCTTGGGCTTTGCAAGGAGTACGGTATCAGCCGTTATGACAGCGTACGCGAAAGAGGGTAAGACGACGTCTTCAAAGCACAACAGTGGCCGAAAGTCAAAGCTTGCTGATAGGGATAGACGGGTCTTGAAGCGCATAGTAGCCCGAAAGCATAAGCAATCGTTATCCGAGATAACATCCGAAATGAACAGTCATCTCCAGGACACCGTTTCATCAAAAACTGTCAAAAGGGAACTTCATGCTGCTAACATTTATGGCAGAGTGGCAATTCGTAAACCCTTGGTGACACCAACTAATGCTTTCAAGCGGCGCCAATGGTGCCAGAGATCACAAATGCTGGTCCCCACAGCAGTGGCAA
Source organism: Araneus ventricosus (assembly GCA_013235015.1). Lineage (NCBI taxonomy): Eukaryota > Metazoa > Arthropoda > Arachnida > Araneae > Araneidae > Araneus > Araneus ventricosus. The sequence goes on along the minus strand of BGPR01006296.1, from coordinate 63,368 downwards.
CAGGTAATATGGTCAGATGAATCGTCATTCACCCTATTTCAGACGACCGGACGCGTTTATGTCTGGAGAACTCCCAAAGAAGCGTTTAATCCTGAATGCCTCTTGCCGACTGTGAAGCATGGGGGTGGCTCCATTATGGTATGGGGTGCAATATCTTGGCGCGGTCTTGGGCCACTTGTTATTCTGCATGGGAGGATCAAATCCAATCACTATCTAAGCATTCTAGGGGATCATGTCCATCCTTTTGTCCAGACTGTATTCCCTGGAGAGCGACCGCTTTTTCAAGACGACAACGCCCCTATCCACACAGCTAGGTGTGTTCAAGAATGGTTCGAAGAGCATGACGATGCAGTTGACCATCTCGCCTGGCCCCCTCAGTCTCCGGACTTGAATATTATTGAACATTTATGGCAATATTTGGAGTCCAAAATTCGTTCCCGATTTCCACCTCCATCCGGACTTTCGGAATTAAAGACCGCTCTGCAGGAGGAATGGCTTAATATTCCTTTAAATATTGTCCATGACCTTTATGCATCTATCCCACGTCGCATTAAATCTGTACTTCAGTCAAAGGGTGGTCCAACCCCCTATTAATAAAGATTTTCCATTATTTCACAGGTGTTCGTATTATTTTGGCCTCCATCTGTAGACGTAATTCGAAAAACATTTTTTCGGGCTTGGCACACTTTAGTTTCATAACTGAGCCGAGTCGAGATTTGGTAGCATTCTGATACGGGGCCCCCTTAAGCGCGGGGCCCAATTGGGAGCAATTGGCCCAATCGGCTAAAAGCCGGCCCTGGCTAGTAGCAACTTGAGCAGAAACTGGTGGAATGTGGCTAAATAACGATGGGATAGTGTAACTGTAAAGCGACTGAATGTTTCATGTAAATAATAAACGTATTATTTTTTCTAACTGTGTTATAAACTGTAGTTAAATGCCAATTACCAAAAATATCATTAACCAGCATTTTAATCTTCACTTAATTTTATTAATATCTAATACCAAGAAATCTCGGTTCATCTTAAAGAAACATCTCCTTTTCACTAAAGTTTTAAATAATCTTATTCGTCTTCCATTTTATTTAAATAACAGTACAATTTTTACAAGAACTCTAGCTTTAACTTGTGAGGAAAAACAAAGCACAAAGCAATTTTGATAGATAGAATGATTTCCACTTTCACAAAACAGTTCAAAGATACACTTTTGCATTTTATTTCCGTAACTCAAAGCTAATTTCTATAAATTCTGCCGGATTCCGAATTCTAATTAACTTTTATTTCTCCAGCAAAAGAAAATACAAATACTTCTGCATTTTAATATCTTTTGATCGAATATTCTTAAGAAAATAAGCTCGCATTTCAAGATACATTTTTCATACGTCTTTTACATAGCTGGTGCATTAGAAATATTAAACAATAAGACAAAGACAGGATACAAAAAATAATGCAACCAAAAAATTTGGAATTGAATTATCTCCAGGCCAATGTTGATGACATGATTTTAAAACTCGTGTAGCATAAAAAAGAAATTCTTTCTGTCGGAAATCTCTACTAATAATAAAGGAGAATGTGTGTCTGTGTTGGCGCTCTACAGGGTAGATCGCTGAACCTAGATCTACAAAATTTGGCACAAACATACTTTGGAAGGTGGGAATGTGCACCTCGGAGCCGTGTTTTTTTTTTTAAATTTTTAATTAATTAAAAATTAAGTCAAATTTTGGCGTTTTTCCTTAATAACTTCCGAAAATATTAACGCAAAAAAAAATCAGTTTTATGCCATCTGAAAGTTCAAATAATTACCTTTTCAATGATATCAATTAAGTTGTCGTACAATTTTTTCTCTAATTTTAATACATTTTTAAAAATATTTTTGGCATAATCTGCAACAATACTTTTCATTGTTCCAATTCAAACCGTTTTCATTGTTTAAACAAACATTTATTAGCGTGTTTCTCTACCACTGTTGAAAGCTAAGGTAACATCTTAATGTTTAATGCTATGTTTAAATCAACATATTTTCATCCAGCTAACTTGCGGTTGGAAGTAAAATGTGCCGCGCCATTTAAAATGAAACGCCAGTTAAAATCAAGTGTCTTTTTTGCGAGAGGAATAAGAGAGTGAAGTTGATGCCGACAACTGGCAATTACTCGACTCCATCGAGGACGTCCATGCAGACAACGAACTGAACAAGTGCAAGGCTACTGAAAGAACACGGGTTGAATGTCTATCGCAATTTGAAATTTAAAATCTCTTTGTTAAGTGAACCATGAAAATCAAATTATGCGTAAAAGATTCAGTTGTTTAACGGAGAACGGCTAGTGTTTAATATTCAAATGTAAGCAGCAATGAAAACTTACGAATACACATACATCAAATTTTATCTATGCGCTGGAGAGTATGTAAGCGTGAACTGCAGAGATCGGCAAAGTCGTTTTGATGCTTTGCCCTGAAGTCAGTATTCTCTTGTAGAAACAGTATTCTCTAACTTCTTTGATCTGTGGCATCATCACGGCATCTGGCAATATCTCGAATGGACCTTATCCATGTGACGTCACATCCTCCGACACGTGACCTGCCGGAGGCAGCCATTGGTCAGTCTTAAACAGCTGACTCAGAACTGCTTTTATTTCTGAGTCGCTTATAGGTCGATCGTTTTGTTTATTCCTCCACAGATGTTTTTCTATACTCTCGAACCCAAACGGTGCATAAGGTCCATTACCTTATGCACCGTTTGGGTTCGAGAGTATAGAAAAACAGCTGTGGCGGGATAAAAAAGTGAACGCCTATTCTTTGCTATGTGTAATCCGCATGTAAATTGACGAATAAAATATCAATTTAAATTTTTATCTTCGATTTTTTTTAGCGAAGTATTTCGTCAGAAAATTTTATCGATAAAACTGATTTATCTATCATAGTCGATTAAGGACGATTGTTTGTAATCTTTATCGCTACAGAAATGAGACAGTGGTTCGTGCAACGATGCATTCTTGTGTATTGTCACAACTCCAAATAAGTGAATTTTTGCTTTGTATGGAAATAGTTTCTTTTGCTTTTTTAAAAACTGATTTCTTCTGTGTTGATTATATGCTTTTTTGTAACACTTGGTATAAATACTTTTTATGTAAAATGTAATATTCGCTTATAATATATACTGTGTTATAGAAAATTAAAATTTTTCCTTAGTAGTATATATTTCTGACAGTTTTTTTTTAATTTTATGATTATTGCCTACAAAAGCAGGTTTTTTGGGTAAAAATAATAGAATATTAGTTTTAACACATAACAATCGCAGGCCCTCTTTTATTAACTCAATTTTTTGTCGACTGAAATTTTATTTAATTTTTTTTCCTTCAATCTTTTAACGAAGAATTTCAGCAGAAAATTTTATTGCTATAAATTATTTCTCTAGCGTCGTCGATTTAGGACTGTTTGTTGTGATCTTCATCCCTTCAGAAATACGATGTGCTTCGTATGGCGAAGTTTTCTTTTATATTTGTAACTCTCTATACATAATCTTTATCTCTGAATGTTTTTTTTTCAAATATATTTGAGTTTCAATATATTTCACATTAATTGAATAACTGATTATGGCTATTTGTCATTATTTCTGAAAAAATGGCTATTTTAACTTGCTATGCATTCTATTCGAACTCCGATCGTCTGTTTTCGGCGTCCCGCCGTCACGTGGCTATGACGACACGTGCATAAGGTCCATTGCATGTAGATCGGATCCGCCCTCTTTGTGATGTCACCCATCGACCAATAGCGAGCAGCCTGTTGCAGTATTTAAGGACTGATTGCTATTGTTCTTTCTCTTCTTCTTTCTGTATCGTTTCATAGCTAGCATGTTTAATGAACTTATGATTTGATTTAGGATTTTAATTTAGTTGTTGTTCTATTAAATTTGTTATTTTGTTATCTAGTAGTCTTGCTTTGACTGTGTCACCAGCTCTGTGGTTTCTCATGTGGTGTCTTGGCCTATGAGCGACCAAATAAATGCAATGCTTAGGTTGACCTAAATACTTTTATTTTACACAGCTATAATTTAAAGAGCAGTATAAATAACAAGTTCTTGTATAAACAATCTGGAGTAAGTGATTATTTACAAAGTTCGTCCATTCGAGTTCGCAGCTCGTTTGACGTTAAAGTTCGATCGAGTCAGAGTTCCGAAGATATGGAGATCCAGGCTAGTTTCGCTATCCGGGTGATAGCCTAAGCACTAGACTACAAGGAAGGCTCGAAATTCGATGAACCGAGATTTCGAAATAATGCTGATTCTCAGTTCTCGTTGTCAAAGTCCGAATCAATTAGGGGCTTTAAATCAGAGCTGATCACAGAGCTCTTTCTGCGCTCCGGAGTCTGAAACCACGTTCCAGACTTCCTAAATCGGTTCTTCACCGCTCTCCTCGTTCCAACCCCAACACCCCTGTTTTTGTCCCTACCTCAAGGGGTGGAGCTCCGCCTTCCTTTCACTCCACTGGACAACCGGACTCCCGGGCGACCAACGACTAAACTGCCATGTCCCCAATGGTCAATTCCGGCCGTGGGATGGTTCCTGAGTTTCATAACCACAGGAGCTATGCAGGTGTGACATGAAAGAGCACCGCTAATCTCCTCATAGCCGTCCCAAATGCGCTCTCTGACAGATATTTATTCTTGTGCATTGTGGTCGCTCTCCGCTCGCAGCTATTACCTTCGTGAATGTCTTCTTAATGACCACCAGGTGTTGTTGGCTTGCGATTTGCGGCTGAAGTGAAAGGTACTAGACTCTTTTCTCGTGGGAAGGAAAACATCACACTCACAATGGAGTACTTCTGATATATGTGGAATACAGGCATGATAGGTTGAGAAGCTGAGTAATGTAGTATTGTACTAGTTAATAGAAGCACTTGAGTGTCAATCATTCTACGTACCTAATACCTCGGCGACTATCCCAGTAAATCTCGCCTCTACACATGCTGTAAATTTAACTTGACCTCGACGTAGGCCTAGAAGATACAGATCTCTCATATTTTCTTGTTTCCGCCATTAACAACTTTTATTTCACGTACCTCTAAATGGTCCTTCACGTACCCCCAGGGGGTACGCGTACCACAGGTTGGGAACCTCTGAGCTAGAGAATAGAACGAAGGTGCAGAAATGACAAACTAATAGCGGATGAAATCTATATTTATGCTTTTTTACATTAAGGCAAAACATTACTAATATAATAGCCCAGATCGTCCGGTAATGCTCTGACGTCACCAACAATAAAACTCGCGCCCTAGCACTGCGAGATGTTAAACAGCATTATTTCATTGTTAGAGAGCCTAAATTTCAGTCATTTTAATTTCAAAAAAGTAATTGTCGTTCTAATTTCAAAGTTAATAGCTCTAAAATAGTGAAATAAAATTTACTATCCATTGATATAAAATTTATCTCGCTATGATCAATAGCTCCCGAGAAATTTTAAATTATATTAATCCTATATTTCAAATTAATTTCCGTTTTTTAATAGAAAGTAGTAAATTACATCAGTGGTATATCATGCGCGTGATATAGTTTGGACGCTAGGGTGGATCGGAAAGTATAGGAAAAAAATTTTTTTTGAAATTCTTTTTGGCATGGGGCGGGAAAGTTGTGTCTTGAGTATATTAGTTTATATAATTCTTTTTATTGAAATTCATTTATATCTTCCGGTGCCCCAAGCGCTTCAAAAATAGTTAAAAATTGAATTTTTTATGAAAATTTGCAATTTTTTTTTGTTTTGTTTTGAAATTATTTTTGGCATGGGGTGGGAAAATTGTGTCTTAGGTATATTAGTTTACATATATTTTTTATTGAAATCCATTCGTATCTTCCAGTGCCCCAAAAATAGTTAAAAATGACATTTTGGGGGGGAAATTAATAAAAAAATATTTTCAAAAAAAAATATTTTCAAAATTTCTTTTAGCGCCGGGTAAGAAAGTTTTGTTTTGGGTATATTAATTTACGTTTTTTTTATAATTATTAAAGTTCATTCATATCTTCTGGTGGCCCGAAAGCCCCCAAAATATTAAAAATTGACATTTTTACAAATATCTATTAAAAATTGTGAATTAATGAAAAATATTTGAAAAATTGCTAGATTATTCAAGTATTAAAGTATAAACTTATAAATAATTATAATTTTATAATAATACATGAAGCATAAATTTAATAGTCAAAGCAATAAATCACAAAACTTATAAAAAGTGAACTTAATAATCATAGATTTTTTTCTATTAGTTTGAAGATTTACATATTTCTAAAGGATGTAATCCTTTTTGGCATTATAATTCTTGATTCTTGATTGTATCTTATTCAATATGAAGCCGTGTCTCTTCTCTTCTCCATATACACTTTCCGACGCTTCAGACACTATGCGAAAACATCTTTCTTCAGCTTGGGTATGGCATGGATATTTTGACCATTCCTCCTTCTAACTTTTACCATGTCCTCTATTTCTTTAAATGGCACATTCATCAAAAGAGGTGGTTCAAAAGGTCCAACTCGTTGCCAGTTAATAAGTGCAAAAAGTCCTTTGCTTTAAAGTCTATTTTTGGTACTTGAAAAATTCTTATTCTGATGATCCTTTATTTTCATTTCTAGCACAAATTAGTTTTCGTAGTGCTAAAGACCTTATATTCTCTCTGTTATCTGTGAGAATTGACAATAGCAAATTTTCTAGGTGACAAGACGTTATTTCGTTCAATAAAAGTGTGTACTATATTTCTTAAATTGGGTTCCAAATATCTAAAAAATGAAATAAGTCTCCAAATATGCAGCGCTCCTTCTGTTATGGAGGGATTTGTCTTGACATGGAACCATACAGGTTGAATAATATATAATAATGTATGTTCATAATATATGTTGCAAGAATAATAAGATTGTCAGATGGTTTTTCTGTGACCACATACAACCTTAAAATTCTACCTGCAATTGTTATCCACCTTGATTGAGCAACTGGATCAGGCTTTCTTAATGCCAGGTCAGAATAACATTCACCACATGATATCGCTAGGCAAATTTCATATAGATATTGCTGATCATTGCTGAGGACCATTCTATCTATATTATCTGGCATATTCTCCCCACTTATTGAAGAAAAAGGAGCTACAGGTAACTCCTCGTAGGTTTTCATTACTTTACCAAGTGGCCAACAAAATTCTTTAGGACCAGTTCTTGCACCATCCAAAGAATTTAGTAGTTGACGGAGGGGTAGCTCATTTGTTTAAATAAACAAATTCACCATTGTAATGATCTATTGAGGCCAGTTCCATCAAGCGAATAATACCTCCCTTGTGCTCAGTATTAACATTTGTTCCATAGCATCCAATTACTGTTAGCCCATTTAATTGCATATTATGTGTTCCAAAAAATTGAGTATTGCTTCTTTTATGGTTGTATCTCCTCCTGTTGCAGCAGTAACATTACCGATATACACAGGTAGGTTCCTTTACAAGAGTATAATGCTCCTCCTTCGTGGTCTTTGGGTAGTACTTTGTGTCCTTCTTAATTAGCACTTTTGTGTTGTCTTTTCTCTCATCGAAATATAATCCGGTTAAAGGACACCAAGACACTGTTAACTTAGTAGACTTTGCAACTGCATTTTAAAGCTTTTTTACGCTGTCTACGAATTTTATTGAGATTTACCACATGCGGAGCCTCTCCTTCGTGTACAATTCCAATGTCTTGTAGAACAGCACTGGCAAATGCAGTAGCTGTTCTATCTGAAATTCCGTATCGATCACATTCCTAAGGTAGGGAAATCTAAACGATTTTATGAGTGATATTCCAAGGTAATTACATTCGTATATGTATACAAGGACGAAGACATAGTGTTGAGCTCAAGTAGCTCCATTGATTGAGCATGAGCAGCATCAGCATCAGTTTTAACCATTTTACGTTTTATTCTTTTGTCTTCTATGTGTTTTCTTTTTTCCTTTTCTCTTTTTTTCAGTAGCAATTACTTCCACTTCTCCAATAACCATTTTCCTTTCTAATATTCGATCTTTTATAAACAATCGGTCAGCAAGTGGAATGTTCATGTCTTTTTGGAATTTACATGTATCGAAATTTGTACACTTACAAAATGTGATATCGAACAAACACGATATTTTTTCAGTACGATAATTATCCAATTTTTGTTGGTATTTTTTATCATTCCTTCGCCCTCTCCTCTACGTTTTTCCCTGTAAAATCGTTTCTTTAACACCTTTTTAATTTGAAATTTGCATAAAAAACGTTTTTTTGCAAATATTTAAGCATCTTGGGGCACCGGAAAATATTAAACAAAGAAAAAAATTTGCATATATGCTAGTACACTTAAAAGACAACTTTTGCCAAATTGTATCTGAATGCAATCGTGGCGATGTTGTTTTCTTGCCAAGAATTAAATTAGCCACCAGTGACGTGAATCTACCATTCGTTCTCATCCGCCGCCAGTTCCCGTTAATTCCAGCTCTCACGGTGGCTATCAACAAATCGCAGGGGCAAACTTTCGTTCATGTTGGAATTTATCTCGATGATCTTGTCTTTTCACATGGACAGCTCTATGTTGCACTTGCAAGGTCTAGGATTCCCAATCACGTTAAAATTTACACAAAGAAATCTGAAGTACAAGGAAAATTATTAAACAACGAAAAATACTTCACACGGAATGTCGTTTACCAAGAGGTTTTTGAATAAAGAAATATGTAAATAAAAAAATATTTCCTGTCACAAAACATGTTTATTTTATTTGTTTTCAATCCATGTGAAACATTTCTCTCGCATATATACCTATTTAAACACGTCAAATTTGAAGGGAAATCTCTCGAATGAAGAGGCAATTTGCACCCGGCAAACCATGACGGGTGATTTTCGAGTTAAGCAGAAGCGCGAACTGCAAAATGTTCCACATTGTCGTAAGTTCCGATGCAAATTCGAATTTGCTGCAACGGTCAGAGGCGGACGGGTAAACCGGAAATCTATCTGTGACGCGCAAACGTGAGTGTAAAAAAAATTAATAGGCTTGAGGAACAAAGTGATGTATATTTTAAAAATTTGTCGAATATATTATTTTAGTTTCAATAAAACCTCTGTATAATTTAAGTAAAGCTGAAGTTTAAACTTTCTCGCTGAAAGTCGCACTTCCAGGTGAAACGTACATATTTCTAAGTAAAAGTTGGTGTGACACTTAGAATACAGACATTACAGAATTTTTTCAAAAAATGTTGGTTGGGGAACATTATTACTTTCTGTTATACGAAGTATACAAAGAGAAAGTATAGTAATCGTCAAAAAATTCGAACGTGAGATTTTGACGAATCACCACGGTTTAGACCTCCCCGAGTCCGAAAAACACAATTTTGGAATTATGTCTCGTCTGTGAACACGATAAACTATTAGAGATACGGGGATGAAATTTGGTATGTGATCTTGACACGTAATTTGTAGGTTTCTATCAAATTTCGGACAAAATCCGTCTAAGGGAAGTCTGTCTGCGGTTATGTGAACACTATAATTCAAAAACTTAAATAGCTAGATGGATAAAATTTGGTACACAGTTTTATCATCATGAATGTAGGTCCGTATCAAATTTTGGACCCAATCCGTGGAAGGGTTGATGGTCTGTCGGTCTGTATAATCGCATATTTTTAATCGCAATAACTTCTTAACAAAATTACTTCGATAAATGAAATTTGGCATGTGGCCTTCTTACCTTAATTGTAGATTTGTGTCCAATTTTTGTGTCAATCGATTTAAAATAAGGCGTTCAAATTCCCCAATTAATTTTTCTAATCCTATTCTCCATGCGCATGCGTACTGGTAGCAATCTCTGTGCACGCGGAAGCAATGGAGCGAATGACGTCATTTTGTCCTTGAGCCGGCAAGAGTGGATGTGTGTTTAATCGGTACGCATCTCTTTGAATTTGATTCTTAACCTAAATATTTTGCAATCACTACAATGAAAAACCTTCTGATAGTCACTGGATTCTGAGTTACAGTAGGTTCGAATTATTTTATCCACGCGGGGGGAGGGGAAACAGCACCTTTTTGGGGAAGTATGGGAGACCACTCCCGCTGGTATATAATTGCCTTGCGCGGTTGGTAAGATTGCTTCGGGTCGCTTCTGGTAGCGGTAAACATCTGTTCAGGTACCCTTCCGCATACTTTGACAGGGTGGCGACAGAACCGGGAAATCAGGGATATCAGGGAAAAGTCAGGGAATTTTATCGATCTGGAAAAGTCGGGGAAATTCGTAAAAATATCTAAAAATCGGGGAAAATTAATAGTTATTTGTTACTTGAGTTATTATCTATAAATTAGTATCTTATGTCTAGCATTATTTGTAATAATAAATGGAATTTAAAAAAAAAAACTTATATTCATTTATAAAAGCATAAGTTTCTGATAACAGAAATTACTTTATGATTTGTTAAAGAATAAAGATTTGAAGTAATATTTTGGCAGTTTCTTTTGTTTAAATCTTTGCTAAAATATATATTATTAGGTACGTATAATTATACTATTTTTATATTTATGCTGCAACATGTTATACTGGTACTCGTGCAAAGAGCATTAATTAGTTATTGAACCGTTTTAAAGTTTTGAGAAAAGATCATAATAACCTTTACTGTTAACTTGATTTAACTTGTGTTGCAAAGAGTAGTTTTAATGTTTCTTAGAATTCTTATGCAGTTTTAGGAGCAAAGTATTTTGATAAAATGTCCAGTATTTTTTACATACAAGAAATGTAATATACTGTCTTAACAGATTTTTTTAGGATGTTCATTCCATTTTTTTTAACAGCAAATTTCATAAAAATATATTATTTTTTTCATTTTAAATAACTTGTAAAAGTGTTTTTAATAATGTATCTTGTACACATACAGTGATTCCGAGTAGGGAGCAAGCCAGGAAACTAATATAATTAGTAGCCGTAAATCAGGGAAATGTTGTAAGTATAGTCAGGGAAATCAGTGGTGAAAAGTGAGGGAAATTTTTTTCACAGTTTCTGTAGCCACCCTGTGAAAGGAATAAACAAAGGTTTTGTTTCCATTTTTCTGAGATTTCCAAACCGAGAATCCAAAATCGTTCTCATTTTGATATGTTTTCACAGAAACTGTGCCTTTCAAGTTTTCAGTCCGCAGTTGGTAAGATTGCTTCTGGTGGCGGTAAACATCTGTTCAGGTACCCTTCCGCATACTTTGATTTCACGTACCCCTAAATGGTCCTTCGTGTACCCCGAGGGGTACTCCCAGCCCTTCCAGTGCCTTCGGTTATTCCATACACATTTTGCATACCCATTAACTCATCATTTTCTCTGTACGTAGATTGAATTTTAAATGACTAGGAATGAAAACCACCGACAGAACCCTCAAACGTATCCGGATACCGTTATTTCAAAATGCATTATCGAGATTTAATTATGTGAACAGGTTCTCTTTGTACAAATTTTATAGAATTTTTAACAAGTTCTCGGATGAACTCTACATTTTTCATGTCTCCTAGTGTTTTTAAATCGAATTGTTTACAACTTTTAAATACATCATGTGTTTTATTGTGCTTTTTCACACTCGACTGTATTTAATTTTTGAGATTTTTATGCGTTTTAATTTTCTGTGTTCTTATGTATTCAACCGTTCTTTGATGTTTTTTACTTTCTCGTATACGAAGTATACAAAGAGAAAGTATTGTAATCGTCAAAAATTCGTACTCGAGATTTTGACGAACCTCCACGTTTTAGACCTCCGCGAGTCCGAAAAACACAATTTTGGAATTATGTCTGTCTGTGAACACGATAACTCGAAAACTATTAGAGATACAGGGATGAAATTTGGTATGTGATCTTGACACATCATATGTAGGTTTTTATCAAATTTTGGACAAAATCCGTCTACGGGAAGTCTGTATTTCTGTCTGTCCGCGTTCATGTGAACGCTATAACTCAAAAACTTGAATAGCTAGATGGATAAAATTTGGTTCACAGTTTTATCATCATGAATGTAGGTCCGTATCAAATTTTGGACCAAATCCGTGGAAGGGTTGATGGTCTGTCGGACTGTATAATCGTATACTTGTAAAAATTCTGTCTCCTAAACCCTTTGGGTTAGATAAATAAAAATTGGTATGACGGTAGCTAACATTAATCCCAAATCTGTGCCCAAATTTCGTTTGAATCGGTAAAGAAAAAGACGTTCAAATTGCATAATTAATTTTTCTAATCCAATTCTCCATACGCATGCGTACTGGTAGCAATTTCTGTGCACGCGGAAGGATTACGTCACTTTGTCCTTGTTTTACTTGCGTACTGGAAGCAATCTGTGCGCATGCGCAAGCTAACGAACAAGGTCTCCTGTTCTCTCCTCCGCACACGGAGCTTGCATTGGCTACAGTTTGATAGAAAATAAATATTGCATTGTTTTAATACATACGGATCTCTTTCAATATGATTCTTCACCTAAATATTTTACTATCACTATAATCTACAATGAAAAACCTTCTGATAGTCATTGAATTTTGGGTTACAGGTAGGTTCGAATTTTTTATCCTCGCAGGGGGAAGGGAAATGACAAATGTTGAGAATGTTGAGAAATGAATACGAGTAAGTTTAGGGGAGGTCACTCCCGCTGGTTTATGTGTGTCTGCGTTTGATTTTTGAACTCTGCAATTGACTTTTATCTCTCGTGTGCATTTTCTTCTTCAAACTTTTAAACTCCTAATGTGTTTTTAAGGATTTTGTGCTTGTGTATATTTAACTTTTTAATCCTTGCTTTTTTGAAATGGTCTTTTGATTTAATGTTTTAAATTTTTTAAAAATGTTAATGTTTTTATGATATCAATATGACAATATACGACTTTTAAAATCTTAGTGTGTCTTTTAATGTTTTTGTGATTGTGTGTTTTCGTTTTAAATTATTTATGCGTTTGTAAAATTTTTATGGTTTTGAACTTTTTATTTTCCAGTGCATTTTTCAATATCTTTTCGATTCACTCATTTTGGCTTTTCTTCTTTGTGTGTCTGTTGTCCATTGTACTTTGTGAATGGAGTTTTCTCTGTAGTATGCTTTTCTTCAAATAAATAAATTTCCTGTATGATATTGACTTGCTTTGAGCTTCCTACTTTTCCTAACTGTTTGTACGTTGAATTTTGAATCACACTGTATAACCGAATATCATGTTGCTATTCTGAATTATTTCAAATTTTGCCCTATTTTTACTCCGGTGTAAGTTTTCAGATTTTTTTTTTTAAATGAGTGTCGCCAGGCAGACTCACTTTTGATCACACGTCATAAGTAACTTGAATCTGTATCCGGAAAACTGAGAGGCAGTACTACTGACATTTTAATCATATATTTTATATTTATTCATTAATGAATGCATTATTTTTTAGTCATTATTGAAAGCATTATTTTTCTTTAATCATTAATGAATGCATTATTTTTAGTCATTAATGAATGCATTATTTTTTAATCATTAATGAGTTCATTATTTTTTAGTCATTAATGAATACATTATTTTTATTTAGTCATTAATGAATGCATTATTTTTATTTAGTCATTAATGAATAGATTATTTGTATTTAGTCATTAATGAATAGATTATTTTTATTTAGTCATTCATGAATGGATTATTTTTATTTAGTCGTTAATGAATGCATTTATTTTTATTTAGTCATTAATGAATGCATTATTTTTATTTAGTCATTAATGAATGCATTATTTTTATTTAATCATTCATGAATTGATTATTTTTATTTAGTCGTTAATGAATGCATTTATTTTTATTTAGTCATTAATGAATGCCTTATTTTTATTTAGTCATTAATGAATGCATTAAATACTGACTACCGAATTTTTTTATTCTGACAGTTCCTCAGATAGCTTTGAGATCTGAAAGTTCAATTCAACAATTAGCCATGTAAAAGCCCTTGTGTGTTTAGTTCACCTGTAATATTTAATTCTAGAAAACTACAAACATGATACGAATTATAGTCTAAAAAAGCAAATATATAACGGAAAATGACAATGAACAAAATGTAAATCTCTTTTTTTTTGCAGCTTTAATGGACCTGAAAACTAATTATTTTGTAAATGGGAACTGGCGAGTGCAGTCTCCTGGTAGAGTCCTCGTCCACGGGGCGGAATTTATGTACAACAGGACGTGGGACGGCCATGAGCGCCTCTCGTCCGAAGGACCTACGAGGCTTCCCCTGAGAGTCCTGGTAAGCTTTTTAATTTCACCTCAGGGGGAAATGTACAACTGAAATTTATGCATAAATTTAATTAGGTTCTTGGGTGAGTGAAGCCAGAACGCCGTTCCGGCGGTGCTTTTTACTTTCTCGTATACGAAGTACACAAAGAGAAAGTATTGTAATCGTCAAAAAATTCGAACGCGAGATTTTGTCGAATCTCCACGTTTTAGACCTCCCTGATTCCGAAAAACACAATTTTGGAATTATGTCTGTCTGTGAACACGATAACTCGAAAACTAGTAGAGCTACGAGGATGAAATTTGGTATGTGGTCTTTACACATAATTTGTAGGTTTCTTTCAAATTTTGGACAAACTCCGTCTACGGGAAGTCTGTCTGTCCGCGGTCATGTGAACACTATAACTCAAAAACTTGAATAGCTAGATGAATAAAATTTGGTACACAGTTTTATCATCATGAATGTAGGTCCGTATAAAATTTGGGGCCAAATACGTCCAAGGGTTGACTGTCTGTCGGTCTGTATAATCGCATACTTGTAAAAATTATATCTCCTAAACTCTTTGGCTTAGATAAATAACAATTGGTATGACGGTTACTAACATTAATTATAGATCTGTGCCCAAATTTCGTTTCAATCGGTTGGGAAAAAAGGCGTTCAAATTGCATATTCAATTTTTTTACTTGCGTACTGGAAGCAAAATCTCTGCGCACGCGCAAACTATTCAGCGATAGCGAACGAGGTCATTTTCTCCTGTTTTCTTTTCGCTCGCGCGCGCCCTCGCATTAGCGGAGCTTGCTAGAGTGTGATAGAATGTAAATATTGCTGAGTTTTAATAGATACGCATCTCTTTGAGTTTGATTCTTCACCTAAATATTTTACAATCGCTATAATCTACAATGAAAAACCTTCTGATAGTCACTGCATTCGGGGTTACAGTAGGTTCGAATTTTTTATCCACGCAGGGGGAGGGGAAATGAGAAATTTTTGAGAAGTATACGAGAAAGTTTAGGGGAGGCCACTCCCGCTGGTTTTACGAGAAATCTCTTTAACCCGTTGACTCCCAAATTAATTTAAAGCATTGATTTCAATAAATTTCTATTAAATTATGTTTGAAACACCAAGATAAAGTTAATTGTGAAGTAAAATTAATTTTGGAGAAAAAAAAATTTTTAGAAACTTTTTTTTAAAATCAAAACAATTATTTTTTTTAAAAAATTTACATAAATATTAAAGATTTTTGAAATGTAGTAAAATATCAAATAATAAAAACCCCTTTCTAACCCCTTACATTACTTCAAAAATAAATGAAAGGAAAAAATCAAAACAATTATTTTTAAAAAAAATTTACATAAATATTAAAGATTTTTAAAATGTAGTAAAATATCAAATAATAAAAACCCCTTTCTAATTCAAAATAATCAATTCAATCATATCCCAATAATTCAAAAATGAACCAAAGGGAAAAATTAAAAAATTTCAAAATGACACACTTCATCAAAATCTAGCTAGCTAGTGGTATATGCCTGATGAAAACTGAGTTTCGCGACACCTATTGACTTCATAGACAAAGAAACAATGGAATGCATTCGGTTCAACCACGGAAGCGAAATGTAACTGCCCTATAAATGGGACGCTGAGCGTTAGCGGCTTAAAAGAGTGCGATTTTTGTCACCCAGGTTAGAGCGTTCTGGCATTGCTTATTTTGCGACGACATCAGCGACTAGATTACTCACTGTATGAAGTACCCGTCAATTCTGTCAGTCTATACCGCAGGCGCTATTCTATACTATAATCTAAGCGGTCATTCCACACCGCAGGAACCCCTTCCGGTAAAATGACGAGTTTAGCTCACCATTGGTTTTCGTGCTATACAGCATCATTCCACGACTGAATCTTACCGGTAGGGATTAAAGAAACTTTCACGCAATTATATGTATAATTAATATTTGGAGCATGCACATCCCAACATCCAGAAAGAGGTTTTCAACGTAAATATTACACTTCACACTGCTGCTGACACTAAAAGAATGAAAACCAGCGGGAGTGACCTCCCCAAAACTTTCAGAGGGGGAAATACACCGCGCGTCGGAAAACGTGCGGTATTCCCTTAAGGTGGGGAAAACACTAACTCCGGCATTCGCAGCTTTTTGGTGCAGAATGGAGGAAAAAACGAATAGGTAATTTCAACAACTTTTTTTAAACGAAAATTGGTGACAAATCTACAATTGGGGTTTCAAGACTACATACGAAATTTCATTTATTTAAGTAATTTTTTTAAGAAGTTATGGCGTTCAAAAGTAGGCGATTATACAGACCGACAGACGCTCAACTCTTTGACGGATTTGGTCCAAAATTTTATACGAACTTAAATTCATGATGAAAAAACTGTGTACCAAATTTTATCTATCTAGTTATTTAAGTTTTTGAGTTATAGAGTTCACATGAACACGGGCAGACAGACTTCAATTACACGGATTTTGTCCAAAATTTGATAGAAACCTACAAATTATGTGTAAAGATCACTTACCAAATTTCATCCTCGTGGCTCTAATAGTTTTCGAGTTGTCGTGTTCACAGATAGACATCATTCCAAAATTGTGTTTTTCGGACTCAGGAAGGTATAAAACGTGGAGATTCGTCAAAATCTCGAGTTCGAATTTTTTGACGATTACAATACTTTCTCTTTGTATACTTCCAGTACGATAAAGTAAAAATTGCACAATTCATACACTCGAGATGTATTTCAAGCACGCTGCGCAAAATTTTGGGAGATCACTGCGCTTCTTCCAAGAAGTAAACATACGTGATGCCTAGGGCTGCTATACGTTCCGTATATACGGAACTTTCACTGTATTTCGCTACTCAGTCCTGTATTATTATTTGTCCCGTTTTCTCCCTAAAGCTCCTGAATGGGAAGAAATAGAACTTACTATTGCATATTTACAAGTAAGGAATATCGATATTGGCAACACTGAGAATCTATTCAACCAGTTCGTATGTCTAAAAGATTATTCAGAGAAAAGTAATGCCAAACAAAACTGCGGATCAACTGTGAAATTGAGCATCGAAGAGAAATGGCTGAAGTTTTTTTCAGATACAAAGTACAGTGGTACCTCCCTTAACGGACACTCCCGAATAGCGGACACGTCTAATTAACGGACATTTTTACGAGTCCCAGTCCTTCTATATAGGACAATCCATGTTATTCCCTCTGGATAGCGGACAGGTATTTTTGAAAAACTTTCAATTATTTTGGCAAACATTTCAAAATTATTCTAACAAGCAAGATAAAAATATATGTTTCATATATCAAACAGAAGTGAAAAACATTTTTTATAAAAAGTTTGTCCTCCCCAATAGCGGACACCTCCTAAAAACGGACAAAACTTTTGGTCCCGTGACTGTCCGCTTTTCGGAGGTACCACTGTATATTGATCAGGAGTCATGTCTGATAAAGCTACGCGAATACGTATTTGCCATTCTAACCCACAATGAAAATGTGGAGAGAATATTTTCCCTAATGGCAACTCAATGCTCGGAGGCAAGAAACACGTTGCCAACACTGAGAATCAACTAGGTAATTGATTATGGAAGAGAAATGGAGCAATTTTGGCAATTGAAGCAATTTTCATTTGTCGTTATATTTTTAAAATGACTTGCGCTCAATTTCATAATTATGTGAAAGAAAAAAATTACATAATGAAGAAAGTAAAATCAACTTTAAAATAGAACTAGGCTAAAAAGGATTAGTCTAGCATCTTTTTTTATTATTCTACGTGTAAATTTTATAAGATTGCTTAAGGGGACATACTACCTTTAAACGTCCGAAGAATGGGGGAAAAACTGTCAAATTCGATACATCTATTAAACAAAACTTTTTTTCCTAGAAAAAAATATCTATTCTTTCTGTTATTGTGCACACATTTTCAAATCTTAATATTGATATGTATTTATTTGAGAGAGTAATAAATATGGATATAATTCTTGGAGAAAAAATGAGATAGTCACCTTGCTCGCATGATTACGGATAAAATATTGGTCTAAACACAATATTTTGGATATCTAAGTAATCCAAACAGCCTGTTTAAGAAACTGAACCTCAATTTATTAACATTTAAATTTAATTTCTATTTTGTATATTAACTTAAAATAAAAATGTTAAAAATTGTTAAAATTTCAACATTTCGAACCCGCAAAAAAACTTCTTTGGTGAAAATATGTACAAAACTGTGGTTCAATTTGTATAATATAGCACAATACATATTCAGTATAAATTTTATGTAAAAAGATTCAATAGTTCTTGAGATATCGTGCGCGCAATATAAAAAAAAACACATTTTGAGATATAGCACTTTAAAGATATGGCCGATATTCAATGTTTACGTTGAAGAGCTGATACATTTTCTTTCATAACTTTCGTAATTATGCGAAATTTTTAACGCGGGTTGTTTTAAACTGTTCAGAAAAGACAGGGAAATAATATATATATTTTTTTTCATAAATTCGAAAATTTTCGAGGTTTAACGGTCGTATGTCCCCTTAAACTTTATTGAGTTTTCATCAGAGTAAAATAAACCAATGCCTACCCAATTTTTTCATGTTTTATTTATTTAGCACTTAAACGTCCGATATCAATGCTCGGCAATTATGGCAAACCTAGTGATGCTAAATCATAGTGTCAGATAGAGTGCAATTAGATGCCATGCAGGTGACAATGGGACATCTCTCCTGAATTGACCAATCAAAGAAGATGTCGCATGACTCTTGCAATTTTCTGTAATACAATTTTTTTTCTCTGACAGGTCAGTTCTTCAGTTGAATTTTCAGCGTAATATTGCAAACCAGCCTTTAAATAAGAAGATACTTTGTTTCCCTCATACCTCTTGTTGCTTACGTTACAGAACTTCAACTAATTTTAAGAAACTTAAAAGAATTGCAAAAAAATATAGAGAGAATTTTTTAGAAAAAATTGTCTGCATCAACACAATTAATCTGGAATGGAAATGTGGAGCCATTCTATATAACTTTATCTCCCACTCTTACTGGAGATACCACCACTGCAAGCGAGAGAAAAACACTCTTGCTAGCTATATTACAATATCTACAAACCTCGAACCAACTTATGACCAAGAATCATCCGTGTAGACCTAGGATCTACCATCTCCTGTTCAACAGATGGATCTTAAAACTCTATGAGTCAAACTGAACCAGAGAAAAAGGCACAGCCCCAAAGAATCGTCGGAAATATTTTTGTTAACAAATTGATTTAAAATATAAAGATGGCAAAAAAAGTATGTCGCATTGTACAACTAGTCCACCAGTTTTCCATGGTATTGCAGCTTCCAAATGATGAACTATTTATGGATATAATTTAAAAAAATAATGTATAAAAAATTCATATAAAAAGTGTTTCGGTAAATGAAAATGATTCTTTAGCTTCCGTCTTCATAAAATATGTCAATCCTTTATAAATGGACTAGTCTTAGAGCAATAGTCAGGACTCCGTGTTTCCATTGAAGGGTCACAGTAGTGAAGTTTCCATCCCAAGCTTTAAAATGCATTTCATCTTGTGTAAATATAGCCAATTTTTAAGTTAAGATTTGTATAATAATTTCTTATAAGAGTTGCTTAAAAATAATCTTAAACCTGCATTTGTTCTTTCTATTTCAGGTACTAGGTTCAGGAGACATACCAACAGTACACTATGAGTACTGGATTTCTACCAGCAGTCCGAGATCAAACTCTCTTCATCAGTATTCATTTCTTCCCGCCAAAACTCCAGAATCTCAAGCGGAACATCCATACCATTCACAAACTCACCAGCCATTAGATAACACCATTGATGATTCTTCTCAAACTAACTTAATACCCGTAACCAAGTTCCAAGGGTATAAGTCTTACTACCACAGAAATGAAGTTCTAAAATCTGTTCCGTCATGGAGCATTAAGAGACATAAAACTTTAAAACACCCAATAAACAGGCCGGTGATAAATGCGAAATTCGAATCGAGTTCAGACAAATGGCACAGTAATAAAACAAGCAACCATCTGCGCCATCTTGAGAATCCCAGTAAAACAACAGCTGAAAAGCAGCAGATAATTCCACCACCTGGAATTCGTTACAATACATCTGCATCTGTTACGTTTTCGAATAGAAGAAACACTCCTGAAACTACAACACAGTACATTTATGATGTTGGAAGGCCAAATGTTACATCTGCGTTCACAAGATACAATCATGTAGTTCCTGATTATGAGAGCAGAGAAAGAAGAAAGCCTGTTGCCAGCAATATTGTTGTAAAACAAAAGACTGAACACAGCGATAAAAAAGAACAGAAAAAGGATTTTTGGAATAAAAGTAAGTAAATTGTTGAAATTAACGAAACTGATTTCGCTCACATCGTAAAATGTGATTATTAAAATTCAAAATTTAGTAAGATGTTAAGGTTTTAGTTCATTGACTGTCTAAGTTTTTAAAGGGTTCGAAATATTTTCAGATGCAGAAAATACTCGTGCAAAGAGAAAAAGAAAATCTAACTTTAGTAAGTATTTCTGTTTTTCTGATACTTACATTTTTAACTCAAAAAGATGAAAAAATTCATTCCAACATACTTGTTCTTTACTAGTCTAATAATCTTTTTCTTTTTGACCTAAGTGTGCTAATTATGTTGTTTTATAAGTTTATTTAATTATTTTTGGCCAGATATGAATAACTGAAATTAATAGGCGTCACTGAATAAATGATTCAAAGCGTGGCATATACTTTGCCTAATATTTTTGCAACTTTGGGATAGGTTTTTCATTAATTCATACTTTTATTTGCTTCTTTTATTTTCTGTACAAACACATAAATAGGGTAATAAAAATACATTTTAGACAAAGTAGAAGAGGGGTGTCCGATTTAAAAGAAGTCGCAAGTTAGAAAGATTTAGAACACCTGCATTAAACAAAATGTATAACATTCTGTTAAGAAATCAATGTTACAGTTATTCTCGTTAACATTCTAGAGTCATTGACCGAGGGAAGAGAGGTCTCCGTTTCAACTCGACCATTCAGCATTTCGTCTTTCTGTAAATTTGTCTGTTACGCAGTCACGACTAAACGCCTTGTTCGATTTTCTTCAAATTTGGCATGAATATTCCTTGAAGTCATTAAAAAACAACGTATATGTAAGGATTTTTGTTTCTTGATTCCTTTTCAAGATGGTGAGCGTTTTGATGGTTTCAATGAGTTGGCGAGTTTAGCACAATTAAAACATCTGCATCATTTTGCTAAAGACGAGATATTTAATTGTAATTTTGCTAGAACTGATAAGAGCCGACATTTAATTGTGATTTTTTAATACTGATAAAAGCAAAGATTTGTGCAATTCGCATTGAAAAGAAATTAAAGATAAGATCATAGTTCCATGTTGAGAGTTTCTTTTTCCTGTTCCATCTACTCTTGTTTTTCTCTTTTTTTGCAAGTATGTTTTTTCAACGATTCTATCCAAACGGTTCGTGTTATAAAAACTGGAAGACAATCTCCACTCTCGCGCGTAAACTTTTCTACCACTTTGTTCCTATGCATTTTTTATGCAACTTTATTAATAAGTTAATGTATTTGTTTTGCAAATACAGGGAGTAATATTTGTGCATAATATAAGTGTGCAGTATTGTACATTGATTGATTGTTTTGAGATTGTAAATATAGCTTTGTGAGATAGTGTGTATGGACGAGTTTTTTGGTTTGTTTACTTACAGTAAAAACTTGACTTTATCTGCTGAAATGTTGGACTTCCGCTTTGAAGATCCATTAACTTAGCATTGCACCGGAAATACGTATTACAGGCATATAAACAAACCAGAAAACTCGTCCATATGGTAGCAAAGAAGATATAGTTTGACCACGGATTCCGAGACTTGTGGGCGATTTTACACAGGAAACAGGTGTCAGGCAATGAGTCATACGAGGGTATTTCAGGAGTTCTTGTTAGATCAAGCTCATTCACTACCCACTCCGAACCAGCCTGCCAAAATTGGCTTAAGGCTTTACATGGGCTAGATCACGCTCAGTAAAATGAAAACATCACCTTTCCATGCTTCACTTTCCCCCTATTTTGATGAAAATAACTCCTCCCGGCGCATGCGCAAAAGCGCGGAAGGTTTCCGAATCCGTTGCGATACAATATCTCCTCGATAGACAAATTATGATCTCTGTGGTTCTTGGAAACATTATTGTCTTCAAAATGAATGAAAACATTGGATAATTCTTTAAAACTGCGATAAAGAGTGTATCTTTTCTCTCTTTCTCTCCGGGGACGCGAGGTCTCCTTTCACACAACTACTAATAAAAATATTCATATAAAAACAATATTGTCTTCAAAATGAATGACAACATTGGATAATTCTTTAAAACTGCGATAAAGAATATAACTTTTCTCTCTCTCTCTCTCCGGGGACGCGAGGTCTCCTTTCACACAACTACTAATAAAAATATTCATATAAAAGCAATAATTCGAGCCTATTTTAAAATGTTATTTTTTTATATTTTAGGCGAATGTCTTCCATGCTCACGAGTGAAACATCAAGTTAAAAATTTCTGCCTCAGTGATTTTGGTAGGTATTTTTTACCGAATTTTTAGATTAAATTAGAATATTTTTTCGGAGATTTAGTTGAACTTCCCTATTGAATTTTCGAATAAACTAATTTGAAAATTCAATACAGAAGTCAAACTAAATCAGAAGTTAGTCTACCGTAAGTTAGACAGGACAGTTAAGATATATGCAGTATCTTTGAAATTCCAGCATTGCCCAAATTACAAAAGTTAAACTAACTAGCTCTCCAAGCTCGGGCGAATTTTTTATACATAAAATCGCGGGTTATTTATACCGCTGTTTGGGGGCAATCCGAAATACTTTTGCAATGAAGCAAGTTGGTATTTACAAGTAGCGCTGTAATCCCGCTAAACTGTACTGTCCTACCGCCACGAGAAAAACCCCAGACATGCTGGAGGCGGTCGTTATGGAAACGGGATATTCCACTGCATTTTGGGGTTAAGGAAAGGGCCTTATTTCATTTGGCGCAGATAGCGGAAGTCTCGTTTCGCTTCGTACTTCGGTCGAAAACGAATTCCTCGCCTAACGAAGTGCGCTTAGTTTGCCAAATGTTGCGGTTGATTTTGTACCCGTTTCTGT
>BGPR01006296.1:27403-39892 GCA_013235015.1 Araneus ventricosus | reverse complement strand
TTCCCTCCTCTCTTCGACTCGTCTACTTGAGGCAACCCTGTTCAGGGTTTTTCTCGTGGCGGTAGGACACGTAGTATGTCTTTGTTGCCAATTTTATTGACTTTTTTTTTTGCATCACCGCGACCGCGTCATCGGATGGACAAAGCTTTATATTCCAGTAACTTTAGCAAAAAAATAGGTGTTTCTTCGGAAAAATTTTAACCCAAATTTTTTTTCCACAGGAAGCTTCTTTACGTCATTCTGAATGATATCTCAAAAGTCCCCGACATTCTACTGTACGCTTCCCATATTTTTAAGGGGTCGATGGGAAGAAAACTGTATCTTCGCAATCTGGTCGTTTTCTTCGGAATAATTAAAACCCAGGTTCTTTTTTTACGTAGAGACCTTTTTCACCTCATTCTAAATGACATCTGAAAAGTCCTCGACATTCTGCTGTGCGCGTCTCTTCTTTCTTTTTCGGGGTTGGGGAGTGGAGGAGAGAAAATTGTATCTTGGCAATTTCGGCAATGGAGTATCTTTTTAACAGAAGAATGCCGAGAACTTTTCAAATGTCATTTAGAATGTGGTAAAAAAGGTCTCAACGTAGAAAAGAACCTGGTTTTTAATTATTCCGAAGAAAATGACCAGATCGCGACGATATAGTTTTCTTCCCATCGCCCCCCCCCCCCTAAAAATATGGGAAGCGTACAGTAGAATGTCGGGGACTTTTGAGATATGATTTAGAATGGCATGAAGATGATTTCTGGGGGGAAAAAACCTTGGGTTAAAATTTTTCCGAAGAAAAATGCCAAAGTCACTGGACTATTAAGCAGAAAAATGCAAAAGATAACCGCTCTCAAAAAATAAATTGCGCATTGTAATGCATTGTGATATGGAACTTCTTTTGGCTGTCCTGTAAAATTTTAAAAATATTGAATAACATAGTTTACCTCTCACATGCAGTATTATCCTCTAGTCTGCAAGTTTCTTCTTCCACAGCAGTACTGCATAATTAGTTAACATTTATTACAATACTAGGAAAATCACCCGTTATGGTATGACGGGTGCAAATCTCCTCTTCATTCGAGAGATTTCGCGTCAAATTTGACGTGTTTAAATGATATATTGCGAGAGAAATGTTTAACATTGATTGTAAACAAATAAAACAAACATATGTTTTATGACAGGAAATATATTTTTTATTTACATATTTCTTTATTCAAAAACCTCTTGATAAACAACCTTTCGTGTGAAGTATTTTTCGTTGTTTAACAATTTTATTATAATTCAATAACCATGAAATTCTCAGCTTGTCAAACGTAGGTCAAAAGTTAATATTTCAAATGAATTCTTTTTCGAAATTCTAATCAAAACAAAGCACTTCTCTGCTTGTCGAACGTTGCCAAAAAATATTATCAAATTATATCATCACGATTGCAATAAATAATCAGATGCATCTTGGCGTCCAAACTATATCACGCGCATTATATACCACTGACGTGATTTACTACTTTCTTTTTAAAAAACGGAAATAAATTTGAAATATATGATTAATAAAATTTAAAGTGTCTCGGGAACTATTGATCGTAGCGAGATAAATTTTATATCAATCGATAGAAAATTTTATTTTACTATTTTAGATCTATTAAATTTGAAATTAGGGGCTGTCCATAAATGATGTCACACTTTTTTTCAATATTTTTGACCCCCGGCCCCCCATTTGGCACAAAGGGGCCCCCCTTTACCATACTCCCTCCCCCCCCCCTTGTCACATGTCACGCTATATTACATAAACATATACTTGCAGTTCAGAAACAAAGCACTACGTTATAGATCATATATCAAATTTTTTTTTAAACTTTAATTATGTGTTTTAATGACATTTGTGAGCATAACATTAATAATGATTATATGTGTACTTATTTTGTATGAAATAAGATTAAGGTTTACAACAAAAAACCTAATTAATATACAATAGTAATAAAATATTAATATAAAAGAGCAATTGAAAACAGTAGTATTTTGGAATTTGAAATATTTTTCTTTAAATCTTATCTTTGAACATAAAATACTCTCAAACAGATTGCATTTAAAAAAAAACGCCTCAATAAAATCAACCTGTTTGTGCCGCTACCAGTTCTTCCACTCACCCACGTGGGGCGACGTATCTTTTGTTGGACATTTCAAGGGTGTGACGGGGAAGGTTTTCTTCTAATGGTGAAGAATTTCTGCTGCTACCATATTCTCAGAACCTACCCTGAATGCAGTTTTTGTAAAGAAAGCAATATAAGTGATAAAAAAATCACATGAAAGTTGTTTTAGCCCCGATTAAAAAAATACCCCCAAATTCTGGTAATTTCAAAATTTAATCTGCTGATTTTAAATGTTTTTATTTTAACCAAAATGTGTGATGCCACACTTCTTGTTACCCCTCCTTCCCCCTTGTCATAAACTGTCAGAATTTCACGAACCCCCTCCAAGCGTGACATCATTTGTGGATGGCCCCTTAGAATGACATTTACCCTTTTAAATTTAAAATGACTGAAATTTAAGTTCTCTAACAATGAAATAATGCTGTTTAACGTCTCTCAGTGCTATGGCGCGAGTTTTATTGTTGGTGACGTCAGAGCGTTACAGAGAGATCTGGGCTATTATATTAGTAATTTATTAACAATTTTGTTTAACTATTCAAACATCATTTCTGCCACTTTTTTTTTCCAGTGTTAAGAGCAACTGTCCTGGCAACAGAGAAACAGCAACAAGGAAGCCGCATTGAACTAGAAGTGCTGCGTTCCTTCAAAAATAAAGTTCCTATCTTGCCTCGCGAATACATCTGGACGTTGGACAACTGTCAGTGCCCGAAACTTCGTGTTGGAAAAGAATACATACTCATGGGACATTCCAGAATCATCGGAGGAAAAAGAGAAAGCAAGCTCGTTGTAGATAGAAATTCATTTGTTCGAAAATATTCCCCAAAACGAGCGAAAACCATGTTAAGGTTAGTACGAGATAAAGACTCGGCATGTAAAAAATTTGGACTTAGAATTTAAGTTTAAAAAAAATTAGCTGAACTTTCGCTCAACATTTCAAAGGCAGAAACTTTTTCATTTAAGTAGCGTTAAGTGTTTGCCTCCCATAGATCATACTAACCGATGTATAGCATTAAATAAAGCGTTTCACAATGTAATGCATGGTGATCTGTCTTTATTTTCAATGATACCTAAATAGTGCGAGTGTTCTCACCTCGCCTTTCTAATCTGGGTAAAACCAAAGTGTACGGTACATCCCTCGCCCAGCTGGCGCCAAATCATGGAACTCTCCAAATGTCCGCCATGTTACCACATTTACTGTTCAGCAACGGACTCCGAGACTACCACTTTTGGACGATTTTACACTGGAAAGGGGTGTCAAGCAATGAGTCATACGAGCGCATTTCCGGAGTTCTTTGTTAGATCACGCTCAGTAAAATGTAAACATCACCCTTCCATTCTTCACTTTCCCCCTATTTCGATGAAAATAACTCCGCCCGGCGCATGCGCAAAAGTGCAGAGGGTTTCCGAATCCGTTGCGAAACAATACCATGTTGCCGTCCGCCATTGTGTTACCACATTTAGCGATTTATCGCCAAAAAATTCAAGTTTGGCGCCGTACCGTAGACTTTCGTTGGGCCCTAAGGTAAATCTGTATGTATAAAGAGAAATTCACTCACTGACTCGTCACCGAATCTTCCAAACCGCTGGGACTTGAAATTTGGCAGGTGGTTGCTTGTTGGGTAGTAGGTGCTCAATAAGTAAGGAATTTTCGAAATTTTAATTAATTAAAAATTGCCTTAAATTTTAACGTTTTTCCGCAATAACTTTGGAACATATTATCGCACAAAAGCCATTTTTACATCTTCTTAAAATTCAAAAGCTTTTCAATGATGCCAATTTCATTTCCATGCGACATTCTGTTTAATTAAATTTGAAAATATTTTCAAACACCATGTCTAACAATGCTTTTATTGTTCTTAAGTGCACAAATTTCGCATTTCTTCTATGTTCTTTTACAATTATTTCTAAATACTGATTAACTGGAATAATTTCAGTATTTTGTTTCTTTTTTTGCCAATTCTGGTTCTCAAAATCCTCTTAAACCAGACAATAAAGTTGGATATTCTAACTTAATCTACTAAGTTAACTAAATCTACAATTATGGATGTATAAATTGTTGTGATTAATGGATTATAGATCCCGTGCAGAATATAGTTAATTATAATATTTTATATAGAAATTTGTTTACATTAAAACTATTAGATGGGAAAAAAAGTATTTTTATCCTGAGCAATAGGGTACTAATAGCGTATTGCTACACGAACAAAGTTGCAGGCATCAGCTAGTATACCATATAGAACTTTTTTGTGTTCAGCTTCATAGCAAAGTTAAGAGAATTGATTATACATTCAAACTTCTTCTCAAAAATCGATTGAGTGTAAAATTTGATACATATCTACAATTTTAACGTCAAAAGACCACATACTGAATTTCATTTATCTAATTTATTGCATTTTTGAATTATCGTGTTCATACACACATGGCCAGACAAACAAGCAGACAGTTTATACATTGACGGATTTAGCCCAAATTGCACACACAGATCTTGTCTACAATTTTGGTATAAAAATCATATACTAAAATTCAGCCATATAGTTTGCTGCGTTTTATATTATTTTCAGCAATCTGAGAACGTTAAAAGCTTCTTCATTTGGGCATAAAACATTTTCCAGAAACAGTGAAACACTCATAATGGACTTATTTATTGAATGTTTGTGTTGAAAATAATAAAAGTAAGAAAGAGGTGAAAAAGAACTCGAGCTTTCTGAGGAGGGGTATAATCATTCAGATGAAGGCAACTTATTTTTCCATTAATTATACAAAGAAATTAAATCACGAGAGGTCGCAATCACAAATTAAAGATAAATATACATGCCACCTAACACTGTATGCAAACTGCGTGCTACCTACAGCCTTGTTGTAATACCACATCTTTTTTTCTGCAAGACGCGCAATGCATTCATTCTAAATTGAAATTAGCACTGTACAATCACATATAACTCCATCGATAGACAATTAATTTGGAATAAAAAGTTACAGAAAGAAAGAAGAAAAGAAAATTCTAAAAAAAATTATACATTTTATTTTTTAACCTCACCTAAATATGTATACACTATATAAAATATGTCAAATAGTTTTTTAATCAGTTTTGTTATAGTCGTATTTCATACCACAGGGTGTGGCTGTTGTTATCGCAGGCAGTGTGTTTATAGCTGTTCCTCTTTCCCTCCCCAACGAAGTTAAAGAAAATATTTCTCGAAAATGCGGGGTCGATTTTTTTTTTAATGCATGACAAAGCTAAACACAAAATGCACCATATTTTAGAAGTACACAAGAGGAGACTTGAGTCCTGATATACTTTATTTTATTCAATCTAATTTCTTTCTTTTACTAAATGAATGGAACCTGTCTGTCTGCCTCCCAGTTGAAACAAATGAAAATAAAGTGCACGCTTTTATAATTACAAAGCATTTATTCTTCAAAATGGTCAATATGCATTCTTTTTTTTTCCTTCAAAAACACTTAAAATAAAAGCAATAATGTAAGATGCTTTATTAACATATTATACAAGCAGTGTGCAAATAAATTCTTTGCATTTTTTTTTTCTTTGTCATTTCCACACAAATCATTTGGCTTTGCAGCATTATAATATAGGTGTCAAATCTTTTAGTTAGATTTTTACATTTAAGATCTTAGAAATTTCATACATATTTATTATAAATGGCAAATGTAAATATAATAGGTGAAATGTATATATGATATAAAATGTGAGACATTTTTCAGTCCTTTGTCCCGAGTAAAATATTTGGTTCTTAAAAATTTGCACATAAAGCTCACGAGAAATTTATTAAAATTTTAACTTATTAATTTATTCATTTCCGATTACAAACATTCCAAATACATTAAATCCATAATATTTGTTTTTCAAAAATATCTCGTATATATGTTCAAAATTCATAATAGTTCCATCTTTTGCTTTTTTTTATTAGATTCAGTATAACTCTCCAATATAAATAATAGTTATAATTCTTAAAATTTAGCAAAATTAATTAATTAAATTTTAATTAAAAACAATAACATATTTTGCATTAAATAGAAAGGCGCATATGCAGCCAAATCTAACGAAATACAAATAATAGAAATTTAAATTAAAAGAAAATAAATTAAAAGAAAACAATGAATAATCTCCAATATAAATTCGCAATCTGAATGTTAAAATTTGCATTCTTTAAGCAGCATTAATTTACTTCTAAAACCATATCGGGTTTGTGTGTGTGTGGAATGTTTTGTTATTGACGCTGAATTAAAAATTGCACAACAAATATTTCAAAATCTATCCGAAATCAAAGGATTAATCAAAATTTGAGATGAAATTATAACAGAAATGAATGAATCAATCTGAAACAGTACAACTGCCATTCTGAGAAAACAAAAGCCAATTTCTTAACAAGATACTCAATAATTCAATCGGAGAAACATTTCTTGCCAAACTGCTCTCGACTTAGGACGGACTATAAATTCTGGAAGACAGATTTTGATTAATGTAAATTTTTATGAATTTAGTAAAGAATTTTGATTGAGTATAAAAGGCTTCCTCTCATCACATGTCTCTAACGATTTTTGCCCAAATTATCCACTTTTAGCAACTACACCAAAGTTCTTTCATTTCATAAATATGGGACAGTGCTTCTCGACTACCTGTGAATTAGCATTTTATTAACCAAAAAATGCTGGTAAACTATATTTTTATGACAAGCAAGATTGGGTCAGTTTAATTTCGAAACTAATTCTAGATTAAATGGACTCAACTAGAATCATTGATCATATTTTCATTTACTGAAAAAAAAGCATATAATGTGATCGTAAAATTAAATGTACCTTAAATTTTAATGTAAAATTAACTTTAAAAAATAATAAATCTAACATCTTCTTGCACTACAAATAATTAAATAAAAAAATTATTAAATAAAAATCAATAAATTAGACCTATATAGTAGTTTTCCAATATGAAGAATGATTTCATTAATCTGAAATAGTCAATCAAATAATTTTCATAAATCATCACTAGCACTAAAAACCATTAATTACTGACAATACAAATAAAAAAAATTCTGAATGTTCTGTTATCAGTCTTGATAAAATTGATTTCTATTATAAAACTGTAAAAAAATTATGAAAATTGTACTTGCTGAAAATCAAAATACTTAATAATGACAACTGCTTCTACCTTATGCACTGTTATTGAAAACCAATGGTTAGAGCATTACTTTTTTCCCTATACAAGTATACAAATTTAACCTATCAATAATTACAGTGCAACATATCCAAGATAAAATAATTCAATCTTGCTGTGTCTCACATTTTACAGTGCACGCAATAATTGAATGAACACTTGTAAATAAGCATAAGAATATCAATACATATAATATTTATATCAAATCTTTGGTTAGTATTAAAAGTAACAGTTTATCTATAAATGTTACTGAATAATAATAAAAGTCAAAAATATGAACATGATTGGAACTGTGTAATATGCCCATATTTACAATATAAAATGGTGTATGTTTATTCGATTCCAAAAAATCTATGAAGCATTGACAGATTATGATTAAAACCTAGTTCCTTTTTTTTTTACATATGAAAAGATAAATAGTATGGAAAAGAGAACAAAATTCTACAAAAGATTACATTCAAATTTGTATAATAAAGAATAAATAGGCATTCTAAGTTGTGTAAATTTGAAATAGAAAATTTAATATAAAAAGGGATTTTTAAATTCAAACTCCTAAAAATTCCAAAAAATGGTTAAAAATGGCTGAACATCATGAATAATATAAAATTTCACAATATCTTTTAAATTAGTAAAAATTGTTCTTATCATACATCTTCACTTAAATTTTTTAAAAAATCACAATTTTGAATAGAATAGAACAAAAAAAATATATACACCACAAATGGCAAGAGAACATATATGAACATACATCATTACATATATGAACTAGATAATAAAATTTATCTTAAATTTCACAAAAATTTAATTAATTACAAAAACGAACCAATGGGTGGATTGTTACAGAACCACCTATTAACAAACATAATAAACCACAAAATGAGGATAATTACAGAACTATAGGTTAACTTTACTGACTGGCATATTAATATGCCCATTAAAAAAATTTACTTTTCGTTAATGCACTTCCACAAAGCTCATTCTCAGTTTTCGATATAAAAAATGTGATAAATGCTATGATTTGTACATAAATTGACTTGAAGTAAATGGTTGACTTCGATAGGGATTTTCTTTCCCCTACGGGAGGTGACGTTTCAGTCTCTTAATAAGTCATGAACACAGCACATTGATATAAAAAACAACTATTAAATTGATTTAATTTAACTAACTCATCTGATGACTTAATTCACTGCATTCCTTACTTGTTTACAGGCCTGTTGAGAAGGAGGGGGTGGGATTAGTGCAAAAGTGTTGGTTGTGTGGTAGCCCGCGTTCTAACACTTTGCCCCGGGCTGGGCACAGCGGCTCTGCTTGTATACTATATTATTTTACTTAAGTTGCATATTATATAAGTGGTAAAAATTGAAATATCCCTATTCAAAGCATTGTACAGGGAAAAAAAACTAGAGGTCAGAAAACCAGCAGATTTTGGTGGAAGGCATGGGGAAAGAAAAGACATTAAAAAAGTGATCCCAAAATGAACAACAGAGGATTTTGTTTTGACAGATTAATTCTCTATTTTGACGCTTTGGGAATGAACTCATAATTTTGAATTCTGGTCAGCTCTGGCACGCCACTCTCAAAATTTCCATACCACAACAAAGGAGGATATTTGACCCTCACGGATTTCACAAGACCCATGTATGTGGGGGATCTTTAATTATACTTAGTCTCAAACTGGCAACATTTCAATTCTGAAAATAAACTGTGGCTATTAGATGCCAAAGCATATATCAAAAAGCATTTAAATTCAAAACTCAAGCTTTTTTTTTCCAATTCACCAGAATCTTCCTAACTATTTATAATTAACTACTAATGACTGTGCAATTTTTATGAATTGAAAATTTATAATGTATAAATGATTCATTAATATTCAAAATAGTTTAGCCCAGATGGTAAATGAAATGATACATCGTTCTGCAAGATATAAAGCAGTAGCATGAATATTTAAATCTGAGAGAGAGTATCACAAAAAAAAAAAAAAAATGCTCATGCAAGAAAGGTCATGCACCAAATTTAAAAGGGACTTAAAAATCTCGAATAGCAGCTTCATGTATCAGAATTAACTTACTAACTGGGCATGATGAAATACGATCTCATACCAGGAAGATGATGGAAGTCGGGTATGATGACTTTTTTCATCATGAAAAATTTTTTTAAGTTATATGTAGAGTACATGACATAGAAAGGCAAAGAAAATGTCCCCATTGCGAAACCAGTTGAACAAAAGTTAATTCCTTGGTTAACAGTTAATTTTTAGTGTCATATCATCTATGGCTTTCAGTTAAAAACAAATTAATAGTGAATGAAATAATTGTATTTATATCCATGGCTAGAATATTCATCATAAAATTTTAATTTTATGATGAATATGAGTAGTAATTCTAATTATTCTAGTAATTCTATTATGGTGAATATTCTTCTCTAACACGTCAAGTGCCATGTTAAAACTGTTTTCTCCTTTGTTTTAGCTTTAAGCATGATTTAATGCATTGATGGGTACTTGTATCCACAGCTACCAAAGCCATGCACAGAATTTTTGTTTATTGTTCTGATTATCCATCAATATGTTATTAGCCTAATAAGAACACTGGAATGGGTCATTTTTTTAAAGTTTATATAAAATTCGGACATCAAGAGAGAAGACATTTTCAAAATGTAGATCATTATTAGGTACTTAATGTGTCTCTTTTATGATAAAAATTAAAATTCAAAGCTGCAACAGTTTTCAGTCAGAACTCTTCATTTAAGTTTAGTTCAATTAAGATTAAAACATAATGACTATTATGTTATTCAAATTCATTGAAAAAGATGTGCAGTTATTATGAAGCTTGAAAATATCAAAAATGAAAATTGAAAATATCAAAAATTAATTCTTCATACACTCATAGAAACAAGTATAAACAACACAGGAGAAATGAATTAGTTACAGAAATGCAGAACAATAAAAGAACTCTCCAGATAGGAACTCAAGCATATTTGTTCATGAGAAAACTCATTATAACTTTGTGGCCATACTACAGGGTGGGCGCAAATTAACTGGCTAATTTCATAATTGAACAATCTGTAAAGTATTTATTGTAAGGTATCAGTTCAATGGCAGGTTAGTAATATTGTAACCTAAATTTGAAGAAAAATATTCCTAGGTGTTTCACGTCTATGTCTGAAATGAAATGTAGTTCGTAATTGTTCGACATTCCTTTTGTATTCTCATAACGATGGAAACTTGGAATGGAACTGGAAAAGCGAAATGCTGCCTGTGGTTTCATCAAACTTATTCTGCTGTGCAAGTACAACAGAATTTCCTTCGAGAATACCAGAAAAGTGCCCCCTCCACTCCAAAAAAAAGACATTTTTGAACTGAATTTGGTTTGATCAATATGAACATGCTGACAAACATACAGCAAGAACCAATTTATCGCTTGGACATTTTCAGATTAATGGGACAGATACATCAAATATTTGTGAAAATGGCCAACTTACTGAAACACACCATCTTAAAATCAAGTGCACTCTCGTATTTGGTTGTATAAATATAAATAATAAACCTCTCTTTTTTGCCCAACTAATTTGTGCCCACCCTGCATAATGTTTATTAAAAGCAATAAAATTTTAATCCCTTAAAATGTACATTAATTAAGAAATATTTGACAGAAACATTAAATTCTTACGCTCTTATATACAGATATGTTAAAGGAAAAGTTTTAAGACATAGCCAACACACATTCGAAAAATTTATCAAAAAAAGATTCAAAAAGAACACAGAATACAAAAACATACTTAAGATAAATAATACATTACTTAATAAAATTGTTTCTTTAATTAGAGAAATATAAATTATAATCTCTTGCATATAGAGATAAATAAATTTAAACAATAATCTAAGAAAAGTACAAATCATTTAGTAATTCACATATTTTATAAAAAGACAAAAAGAATATTGAGATCAGTCGAGTATTTAGCCATCGTCAGAAGGCAAAAGCAAAGAGAAGACAACTATTTTTTTCAATTACGCAGGTAATTTCTTCATTACATTTATGTGTCAAAATATGTTTACGAAATATTCAGAGCAGTAAGCAGAATTAACCGGATACTGCACAATTGTACTCGTCGTGTTAACTTGGCACGAGGCTCTCAGTTTTAAAGACAAAATGTAGTAACCACATGATGAATATAATCTCCAAATATGATAGCATGCGAGATGCTTGCTTAATTTTCTTTCATTTCTTTCAAATCGAATTCAAAAATTCAATTACATTGAGTCCATGTTATTAAAAGCAAAGTTAGGTGGATAACAAAAATACGTAGAAAGTTTTGCTGAAAGGTTGTCCTTTCAGCAAAAAAAAAGGAAATGGTTGTAATTTAATAGAATTACACAATATACTATCAGCCGTTCTTTTTTTTTTTTTTTGTAAAAAAAATTATGCAGAAAAGTTATTTATGAAAATTATTATACTACAATTTTAAAACTTTAAAAAATGGAAATTATATATTTGACTTCTCTTGGAACTTTTGTCACGACTAAAAATAAATATGAGATAAATACAAAACATACTCAGCCATTATTATTGAATCTCCTATGTACACAGTAAACGTCTATCAGAAATTCGATATTATAAAAACATTTCCAATACTTTTA
The DNA here is from genome assembly GCA_013235015.1 of Araneus ventricosus. Taxonomy (NCBI): domain Eukaryota; kingdom Metazoa; phylum Arthropoda; class Arachnida; order Araneae; family Araneidae; genus Araneus; species Araneus ventricosus. The sequence continues at coordinate 27,951 of BGPR01006296.1, read as the reverse complement.
GAAAACATTCGAGCATTTCATCAAATGCGCATTGCTGTTTCTAAATATTAAACAGCTCTTAGTAATCACATATGCAATTGAAAAAAGATGCAGGGATATTGTTTCTGATATTTTCATACCAGTATAATAAAAAGTTTCATTTTAAAAACACTTACAAAATTAAGCACAAACAAGTGATGAAATGATATCTTGTCTTCATGAAACAAAATCACCATCAATATGAATCGCTCATTAAATGATAGCTCATCTGCTCGAAGATGAGTTCCTCCTAACCCTGCTCATCTCCAGATCTTTGTTTCTAGCTGATCTACTGCGATTCAAACGCCCTGGACACAACTCGGGGGTAAAGAGGGTAAGTAAGTAGATGGCAATGCATGCCCAGGAAGAAGCCATTTTGACCCAAACAGCAGCCCAGTTGCGTTCAAAAGTTATCAAGTTTGCCTGCTCCGGTCTAAAACAAGATAAATGAAAAGTTTCTAACAATAAAAATGAAAAGTTTCTAACAAGATAAATGAAAAGTTTCTAACAATAAAAATGAAAAGTTTCTA